>JAMPIV010021515.1:0-46303 GCA_024509875.1 Oreohelix idahoensis
TTGCTTATTTTTGGTATTCTTATTTTGATATCGCTGTCTGTCCCTCCAACTTTGTCTATATTACTGCCAAGATATGTGTATGATTCTACATCTTGAATTGGTGTTTCTTCAAGTTCAACCCTGTTATCATTACCTGCATTTATTCTCATTATTTTTGTCTTTTCCCTGTGTATTTTCAGACCCAATTGCTGTGACCTCTCATCGAGTGGTTTTCAATTTGTCCTGCATCTGATTACGGTTATGGGACAGAAGAGCCAAGTCATCAGCAAAATCCAGATCATCCAACTGCTTACTCAGAGTCCACTGGATTCCATTTCTGTTGTGTGTTGTCGATGATCTCATAACCCAATCTATTGCCAGCAAGAAAAGAAATGGAGACAAGAGGCATCCCTGTCGCACTCCTGTTCTTATCCCAAACGGTTCTGTAAGCTGTCCTTCGTGAAGAACTCTGCATGTCATGTCTTCATATGTTTTCTTTATTAAATTAATGATCTTCAGGGGAACTCCATAATGCCTCATCAATTTCCAAAGTGATTCTCTCTCTACACTGTCAAATGCCTTTTCGTAGTCCACAAATCCGATGTATAGTGGTGAATTCCATTCCAGACTTTGTTCAACTATTATTCTCAAAGTGGCTATCTGGTCTGTACATGATCTGTTTTGTCGAAAACCTGCTTGTTCATCTCTCAGTTTCTTGTCTATGACTCTTTTAATCTCTCAAGGATAATCCTGTTTAATACTTTTCCTGGCACTGATAGTAACATTATTCCTCTATAATTTGTGCACTCTTGTAAATTTCCCTTCTTAGGCAACTTAACCAGATATCCTTCCTTCCATTCTGCTGGTATCTCTTCCTTTTCCCAGACTTTACCAAGTAATTTATATAACATCTCTGTAGCCGTGTCGATATCTGCTTTGATGGCCTCTGCTGGAATGCCATCAGGTCCAGACGCTTTTCCCTCTCTTAGAAGCTTTATGGCTTTCTTTATTTAGTCTTGACATATGGATGCGAGTTATGGGCAATGACTACAACCCACAAAAGCCAGATCCAAACCTCAGAAATGAGGTATCTGAGGAAGGTGGTTGAAGTAACAAGAAGAGACATGGTACGCAACCAGACGATACGTCAAGGCCTTAAATCCCACCCCCTGCAGACCCAAGTAGAACAGTCCCAACTAAGATGGTTTGGCCATGTCTGCAGAATGGGAGAAGATCGGCTACCACGACAAGCATGGGAAACAAAGAGCCAAGGATCCAGATCCCCAGGACGACCCAGAGTCCGCTGGGAGGACAACATTAGACAATCTTTGAAGGACCGAGGACTAGAATGGAACCAGGCCAGGAGGAAGACAGCCGATAGGATAGTCTGGCGCTCTCTCTTCCAAACCTCTACCTCACGGTAGAAGGGGAACGACTAAGTAAGTAAGTAAGTAAGTTTCTGTTATGGAATCCACAGAATAAGAGAATCAAACGGTGACAGAAAACAACAAGAGACGGAAATTGGAGATAGACATTACAAGGATGAAGAAGACACGGAAAAGACAGGACATGACAGGACATGACAGGAGTTCTACTAATTCTTCTAATTATGTGTCATCTTCATATTTAGGATAGCTTATTATTTTTCTGATGCGAGTAAGCAGCAAGACTTGAATATTGATGGGACATTAATGCTGAGAATACGACAACTACTATAATAAGCAAAGCAGACGAGAAGTCAGCTGTACAGATGAGAATAAATGCGAAAATACGAGAAGTCATACTTTGAAACATAGCAACAGAAGACGGCAGACGTTAAATCGAAATCAAGAAGTGAGTAGGAATGGCCAACACCTCTTTCAACAACATGAGACAGATACTATCCTCCAAACAAATAAATTCTCGCAACATCGTTTTGTTTCAATGTCTGTTTTATAACGCAAGGGCAACAACTGCTTGGAATTTATAGTCACTTTTCTCGGTAAGCATTTGTCTTCTCGCGTTGGTATCGAATGCAGTTAAGTTTGAGCTGTGGTCATTTTTTGCGCTGGACTGCGCATGACTTGTCTTGTTGTTTGGTCGATCGGTTTCCGCCCACGACTAGTGGAGTGAGCGATTTGGAATGGCGAAAGAGATGCCTCGTTGAAGAGGGGATCTCCGCTATTTTTTGTTCTGTCAGGGATGTGTAGTCCTCTTAATGGATATTTCGTTTATTCGAGATAATACCTCTAGTGTTTTCCCACATGTCGGGAGGCGTGATATTTCTGTGTATTTCATGAAAGCAAGGTAAATTGACTTTTTCATTAACTCTATCGATTTTGGGTCGTGAGCGATTTCGATTCATAGCCTGTCTCCGAAAGTCGTCGCCACGAGATGTTTTTTTCCCAGCTCACATGTCGCTGCATTGTACTGCATCGGTTGATGCATGTACCAAGGACCATTACTTGCTACTTTGTTAAATGAATTAGGTTTGGAAAACCTTTATTATCTAGAGGATATTTTTGTGGACATTATTTATACTTCGGCAGACGTGTCTGTCTTGCTGAAGTCAAATTAAGGAGAGTGAACTGATCTCATACATCTGGTTATCTCCTGGCTGTTATAGAAAAGGATGGAGTTTTCCACCTGACTACATTTACAGCACTATGAAATATAACATGCATCTGACTCATCATTGTAATGCTGTCTACCGTCTATTGCTGTATTGAATGTTGCTGTGATAATGACTGTTTGATGTGCCTACACATTTGCGTAACCATTTTGTCACTGTGGCGTCCACAATAAATAATGAAGAAAAACGTCAACGGCTGTTTCAAGACTCATTGACTTTATACGTCGTGAGTTTACTGACGTCCTATGTGGATTGCCCTGTTATTGTTGTATGAACATTGTTTTGACTGAACACATCTACACACTACACAAAACCAGACATGCGGATACCATCCATCATCATATGGCATCACGCATCATTTGGTGGCCATAAGCTGGTTTGATTCTGGTACTAGCAAACACGGGGTCCCTTACCCACTTCATTTTCAACAAGAATTCATCAGCATCCTTCAAGAAATTAACATTCTTCAATACAGTCAACATCTTCAAAATTTTCAAAGTACTCGGCGTTGCCCGGTAAAAGTCAAAATTTCAATTTTTTGACGGAAACAAGAATTTGACAGTACCCGGCGTTGTTACATGTTGCCGGATAACTCGGACTGCTGTTATCTTTTACGCAAGTCAAGCAAGTTGCTGCTGTCAAGGTTCCAGTGCTGTCGTTTTTGTGAAGGTCAAGTGCCGGTTGAAACGGGTTGTTTTCTGAAGAAGGCCAAGTACCGATTTCCATCAACTTACTTTTGGATTAGAAGGTCAAGTGCCGAAACAACTCAACACACAGTACTTCAGAAGCTCTTGTACCATCGTGTTAGCAGTGGAAGCAGTTCAGATGTGCCATCATCGTTGGAGCTTCGCTCTTTAGGACGTTGATTGACATCCGTTTTTCTGCTGTTCGACGATTGGAAGCCTATAAGTTAAGTGGCCTGTTTGTATGTAAACTGTGCCCTTATACTTCTGCTGAGTCTTCTGTGTATCATCTCATTCTATATGTTATATGTTTATATGTTATTTGTATATTTATATGTTTATATTTCAGCGGGTTCTCGGTTGGGTGGTGTCTCCGTTAGATTATGCCACGTCATAGAGGTCGTCTATTGTGAGCGTTTTCTGTAGGGTTTGCAAATTTCCGATACTGGAATTTGCTAAGCGACTTCTGTTGCTATTTATGTTAGCTGTGATGACATGTTTTAATATTGTTTTCGTTATTATTTCGCATTCTTTAGTTTTGTTTTGATTTGTTTGTATTTGTTAGCCTACTCTTGTCTATAATTTAGTTTCATACAACATTTTTGTTTATACACTGTGGTGTCATGTATTTTGTTTAATTCTATCGCAGATATCGTCACATTTTTTGTGATATTTCATTAATTTCTGCTTTATTTTTAGTTGATTTCTGCGAAAGTTTTTGTATTGTTGCTGATCTTTGTTATTGTTTACATTGTTATTGTTTACATTGTTTGTATTGTTTACATTTTCAATGTTTACATTCTGCATGTGTTTACATAGTCATTGTTTACAGTTATAGTAATTAGTTAATGGGCTATGCTAATGCACTGTTACTACTACACTGATGATAAATGAATGATGAATAGTGTCGTGCACTATTGAATGAGAAGTGCACTTATGATCAAGAATTGAGTGCTGATATTTCATATACAAGTTCTTTGATTGGAGACTTGTTTCCCACAGAGACTGGGATAATATAAGGTGATGTGAATATACAAGTGTTTAATTAAGACTTGTTACACTTAGGTTTGAAATAAATTAGTTAATTATTTCAGGTTTTGGACTCATATGTTAGACAACATGTCTACATTTGAGCACTTTATTGAGCAGGGTAAATTGCTTGGCAAGACTGGTGATAAGTTAGAAGAATTTGCAACTGCTCGATATGATAAAGCAATGGAAGCTGAACAAAAGAAACTGCATATGGAAGCTGAACAAAAGAAACTGCAGATGCAGGTGGATGAAAAAAGATTCCAAATGGAAATGGAAAAACAAAAAAGGGAATCAGAAGCTGAGGAAAGAAAACTCCAGCTACAGCTAGAAGCTGAGAATAAAAGACTTGAAAAAGAGGCTGAGAATAAAAGACTTGAAAAAGAGGCTGAGAATAAAAGACTTGAAAAAGAGGCTGAAAATAAAAGACTTGAAAAAGAGGCTGAAAATAAAAGACTTGAAAAAGAAGCTGAAAATGAAAGACTTCAAAAAGAGGCTCAGGCTGAGGAAAGAAGATTACAGAGAGAGTCTGATGAGAGGAAAGAGAAAGCAAAAATGGAACATGAAGAAAAGGTCTTAGCTTTAGAGTTGGAAAAATTGAAATTGACAAGCATGAGTAATGGTAATGATTCAAACAAGGGTTCATCTTCTGGTAAGGCTAATAATGATACTTTTAAGATTAAGTTACCAACATTTAGTCCTTCCAGTGATGACATAATGTTCTATCTGGACAGATTTGAACAAGCATGTACAGCTCATAACATAGACAAAGCAAAATATGTTTATCAGTTATCAGGGATACTGACAGGTAAAGCTCTAAGTATATTAAATATGGTGGATGAACCTGACAAGAACAATTATGAGGTTGTCAGGGCCGCTTTGTTAAAGAAATATCAGCTTAACGAAGACGGCTATCGTCTACAATTTAAAAACATGTTACCTGAAAATGGAGTTGAATTCTCCGAGTTTATTGCAAGAATACGCATTACTTTCTCACGATGGGTTGAACTATCTAAGACGGAAAAAACTTATGAAGGACTTATGGACTTAATACTTAGAGACAAAGTCATGTCGTCTGTCAATGAGTCTTTCCTTGATTTCCTTCATGAACGTAAACCTAAAACAATAAAAGAAATGGAAGATTTCTGTTGCCAATACGTAACTGCGCACCCACACATAACCATGGGTAACTCTAAGGTGAAAGAAGGTTTACCAGTTGCTTCGGCAGCTCCGTATGGTCAAAACTTTGCTCGTAGATCCCAACAAAATTTTGATAGAAAGGGTAGCGGTAATTTCTGTCAAAATCATGGAAATCAATTTCATGGTGATTCTTCTTCGAAGAATTGGAGACAGCCTGATAGTACTCGTTACTATCACCCTAATAATTATAGGCATTTCAAAAGAGGATATGGTAATAGAGGTTATTCCTGCCGAAGACCTCAGAACCAAACAAATAGATGTTCGCATCAATGTGAACATGATAGTAATCGTGGAAACTGGAATTCGAACCAGGATAACAATTACAATAGAGACAATAATAACTGCAGAGATAATAATAACTTTGATAACTTCAGAGGTAATAATAGTCGGGGTAGATCTCAACACAAAAAAAAAGAGATATCAGCAGGCTAATGCTGTACAACAGGAAACTGAGGGAGCCTGTAATCATGGTGTTGATAATAAAAACTTTGACGCTGTCACTGGTTCTGCTTTTGACTTTGAGAGAGCAAACAAATGCCCCCAATGCAGTACTTTATTCGAACCGGGTACCATAACTACTTTGAGTTGTGGTCACCCACTTCCCGCTCTTCCTGCTGCTGTTGCGCATGACGGGAGGGGTTCTTTAATCCTACATAAGGGTCTTGTTAATGATACTCCGGTCTCACTACTTTTCGATTCCGGATGCACCACTATTGGTGTTAGACAATCGCTTGTAGATCCATCTTGTGCTACAGGAAGGGTTATTAAATGTGTCACATTTGGCGGCACTCTAGAAAAATATCCTACTGCTGTAATTCGCATTGCCACTCCTTTCTTTACTGGAGATGTGCATGCTTGTCTCTTACCTAATCCTATTGCGGACCTTATTATTGGTCGTATTCACGGAGTTAGGGAGTGTACCCCACAGCAGATTGCTGCTTGGGAAGATAATAACATGCAAGCTACAAATGCAGTAGTTACAAGAGCACAAGCTCTACAAACACCCGAAACTTCACTGAATAGTGATAATGAAGTTGATAGCCAAGATAGTCACTTAGTAATCACTCGTGACTCTTTCATAAAATTGCAAGAAGAAGATCCTTCTTTAAAAAAATTCTTCGTTCTTGCGAAGAAAGGTGATCCGAATCAGGATACAAATAGAAAATCTTGGATTGCAATGAGAAACGGCGTACTTGTACGTATGGTACAAGATTCGACTACGTCGGCACATTCGCAAATTCTTGTTCCCAAGAGCATGAGAGTCCAAATATTACAACATGCTCATGACTCGCAATGTGCTGGACATATGGGTTTTTCCCGTACGAAGTCGAGAGTCCTTGCGGCTTTCTTTTGGCCTTTTGTCAATAAGGACATTCGTATTTACTGCCGATCATGCAAGGTATGTCAGGAGGTCAAATCTAGAGGACCACGACATGCTGCGCCTATCCAGGCTGCTGACATTCCTATTCGGCCGTTTCAGAAAATGGCCATAGATATTATTGGCCCTTTTAAGGTCAAGTCGGCCAGAGGACATCAGTTTATCCTTACATGTGTCGATATGTGCACACGTTGGCCAGAGGCTATTCCTCTTAAGAGCATATCTACTACAGATATCGCAGATGCTCTTTGGTTGATATTTTCTCGCTTGGGGTTCCCCAGAGAAATATTGTCAGACCATGGCACTCAACTCATATCTGACACTATGTCACAGGTAATGTCTACCTTACATATTGAACGATCTCTCAGTAGTATCTACCATCCTATGTCTAATGGGTTAGTTGAGCGTCTGAATAGAACGCTCAAGACTTTGCTTGGTAAGATAACTGAAGATCATCCTCAAGATTGGGACAGGGTTTTACCCGCGGCTCTCTTTGCCTATAGAGAAGTCCCTAATGAACACACAGGATTTTCTCCCTTCGAACTTGTCTTTGGCGCGCGTCCACGCGGCCCTATGTCTTTATTACACGATCTCATCACTGCCGATGATATTAGCGATGAAACTCAATCCTCATATGAGTATGTCATTGCTCTTAGACAAAAGATCATTGAGGCATGTAAGCTAGCAACTGCTTCATCAGAAATTGCTAAAGAGAAGGCAAGACAGTTTGCTAACAAGAATAGATGTCTACGACAACTTTGTCCAGGTGACAAAGCATTCGTCCCTACTCCCCAGTAGGGAAAATAGACTTCTTATTGCATGGAAAGGTCCGTATGCAATAGTCTCTCGGATTTCCGATGTTGACTATGTGGTCGATATTGATGGAAAGCATAAAACTTTCCACATAAACATGCTTTCGGAATTTCACGAACGTCCGGACTATTTGCTGCCTATTTTCCAGGCAACGGATGATGCTCCTGCACCTCACGGTCATTATTCATCCCTGTCTGTCATTCAGGATGAGGAAGCTACCTTCTCTGATGTCAACCTTCCCCTTCCAGTGGTTCCATTACATTCCACGGAATCTTGGAAAAAACGTTTCTGTTTCTCCTAATCTTTCTGGTGACGAACATCGACAAGTCTCGTCGATGTTACAAACATTTCAGGATGTTCTCACTGACATTCCTGGACACACAGATGTCATAGAACATGACATAATTCTTACCGACAATAATCCAATTAGGGTTAGGCCGTATCCTATTCCTATACACTTTCAGTCGCAAGTGGAAAAGGAATTGGATGAAATGATTCAATTAAATATAATTGAACCATCGACTTCACCATATTCTTCTTCCATGGTTATTGTCCGGAAGAAGGATAAGAACATACGAATTTGCGTTGATTATCGCAAATTGAATCAGGTCACAAAGTTCGACGCTGAACCGATGCCTTTGTTAGAAGATCTACTGATTAGACTTTCTAATTCTAGATTCTTCACTAAACTTGACTTGTCTAAAGGTTATTGGCAAGTGCCTTTAGCAGAGCATGCCAAACCTCTTACTGCTTTTTCTACACCTAGGGGTCTATTTCAATGGAATGTTATGCCTTTTGGTCTCATGAACGCCCCTGCCACTTTCGTTCGCATGATGCGTCGAATTCTGTCACATCGTTCGGATGTCATCGCATACTTAGATGACATCTGTCTCTTCAGTGATACCTGGGAAGATCACTATTTAGGGTTATATGACTTACTGTCCACTCTACGTGAGAATAATTTGACAGCAAAACCTTCTAAAGCTTTTGTTGGTTTTGGTGAAATCTCTTTCCTGGGTCATCGTGTTGGTCATGGTCTCTTGAAGACAGAAGACCACAATACTTCCAAAATACTGAACATCTCTGTTCCTAAAACGAAGAAACAAGTTAGGAGTCTCTTAGGTTTAATTCAATTTTATGGGAGATTTATTCCAAATTTATCTTCGATCATGGCACCTCTCTCAACATTGTTGAAGAAAGGTTCGCCTAATCTGGTCCGTTGGTCTGAAGAATGCCAATCTTCACTAGACCAAATCAAGAATATATTTTCTTCTCCTCCCATCTTAAGATTACCTACTCTTGATAGGACTTTTGTTCTTCGGAGTGATGCTTCATCCACTGGGATTGGAGCAGCACTGATGCAAGAATATGCAAATACTCTGCATCCTGTTATGTACATTTCTAGAAAACTAAATGCGGCAGAGAGGAACTACTCGGTTTTAGACCGTGAGTTGTTAGCGATGGTTTGGTCAATTCTAAAACTACAAAGATTCCTCCTGGGCGCACATTTCATTCTAGAGACTGATCAGAAAGCTCTTACAGCTATTCAGACTAAGAATTTGAAGAGTTCGAGATCCACTCGATATGCTATAGCTCTTCAACCTTTTCACTTCACGGTACGAGCTATCCGTGGTGCGGATAATGTGATGGCTGACATTTTGTCTAGATGCCCACATGACTCCAACTAATACTTCTGTCCTATATTTCTATATATTACAGAGTCATAACACACCTATATTTCTACAATAGATTAGCACATCTGTACTTACTTTATATGTACACACTATCGTGCTTTGTTGTCATCTTCTTCTGTTCGTTTTTTAAGATGATAGAGGAGGACTGAGTAGTTAATATAAGGGCCGTTAGTTTACTAAACAGCCACAATTATTAATAATGTATTGTACCTTATGAAGCATATTAGTTATTAATTAGCATTATATTGCTTGTACTTTCTCAGAATGTCATTGTTGAGCTGAGGACTTACCTTACGAGTTCTAGATTGTGTACTTACCCTCGGAATACCAGAGCATATATCCTGGATCGTCATGTAGTTTAACTTTACTATGTACTTATGTCATTACATGTCAAAGAATGTACTATTTAAATTTTCCTATCAGATTTGTACATCCATTTTTAAAGACAATATTAGAGTATGCTGTTTAATGATGATTATAGTAACTTGCATACGTATATTGTGTTTACATGCTAACGTGATGTGTGTTGGTGACACCTCCCCGATGTGAATATTTTTTTGAGACATATTTATTTTTCTGTTGAGGTATATCCTCACCAGACACTCTATAATTAGCCTATTGTTTGGCAATTTAATTAATTATCAGCGCATAATTCGTGCGTTTTGAGCCGCTTATCGCTTGCTCTTTGATATTGAAAAAAAAAAATATGTTCCACATTTTTTTTTTTATCGGGAGGAGGTGGTGATATGTTGCGTGATAAATTCTCGCAACATCGTTTTGTTTCAATGTCTGTTTTATAACGCAAGGGCAACAACTGCTTGGAATTTATAGTCACTTTTCTCGGTAAGCATTTGTCTTCTCGCGTTGGTATCGAATGCAGTTAAGTTTGAGCTGTGGTCATTTTTGCGCTGGACTGCGCATGACTTGTCTTGTTGTTTGGTCGATCGGTTTCCGCCCACGACTAGTGGAGTGAGCGATTTGGAATGGCGAAAGAGATGCCTCGTTGAAGAGGGGATCTCCGCTATTTTTTGTTCTGTCAGGGATGTGTAGTCCTCTTAATGGATATTTCGTTTATTCGAGATAATACCTCTAGTGTTTTCCCACATGTCGGGAGGCGTGATATTTCTGTGTATTTCATGAAAGCAAGGTAAATTGACTTTTTCATTAACTCTATCGATTTTGGGTCGTGAGCGATTTCGATTCATAGCCTGTCTCCGAAAGTCGTCGCCACGAGATGTTTTTTCCCAGCTCACATGTCGCTGCATTGTACTGCATCGGTTGATGCATGTACCAAGGACCATTACTTGCTACTTTGTTAAATGAATTAGGTTTGGAAAACCTTTATTATCTAGAGGATATTTTTGAGGACATTATTTATACTTCGGCAGACGTGTTTGTCTTGCTGAAGTCAGATTAAGGAGAGTGAACTGATCTCATACATCTGGTTATCTCCTGGCTGTTATAGAAAAGGATGGAGTTTTCCACCTGACTACATTTACAGCACTATGAAATATAACATGCATCTGACTCATCATTGTAATGCTGTCTACCGTCTATTGCTGTATTGAATGTTGCTGTGATAATGACTGTTTGATGTGCCTACACATTTGCGTAACCATTTTGTCACTGTGGCGTCCACAATAAATAATGAAGAAAAACGTCAACGGCTGTTTCAAGACTCATTGACTTTATACGTCGTGAGTTTACTGACGTCCTATGTGGATTGCCCTGTTATTGTTGTATGAACATTGTTTTGACTGAACACATCTACACACTACACAAAACCAGACATGCGGATACCATCCATCATCATATGGCATCACGCATCATCCTTGAAATGTGATTTAATAGAAGAATGGGGCACATTTCAAGGAAAGAGAAGAAAACAAAGAAAGAAGTCACAAAAAAGCGAGGAATGAAAAGAGCATTAATTATATGATCAAAGTCAGACAGATAAAAATAGTTTAGTCATATAAAAAGACTTTACTTAAAACCATAATGGAAGGAAAAGTTAAAAGCAAACATGTAGGGAGAGAGAGAACGCGTTGTAAGTCTAAAGTTAACATCAAGAGATAACAGGAAAGAGTCTATCAGGGTATATCATCAAACCCATAGACAGAGGACATTGGAGATCCTTTGCAGCGAAGGTCTGATCTGATCATATCTGTTTATGTTTTTCATTTATATTTAGTTTCAGCATTTCCTTGATCGTTTGAAAACATTTCTTGCAGTCATTAAATGTGCATGGTGATAAGCACATCCCTGTCTAACAGTTCTTTTTATTTCATCATTCGTCGAGTAATCCTTGTCAGATCTTACTGTTGCTGCTTGTTCCCTATACAGATTACTAATAAGTAGAGATACTCTACTGTGCAGAGTGTCTAGATAAAAAAACAACATAGAGCCTTTCCTACTAAAATATAGGAAGCATGAACAAAAGAGAAAACCATTATTAGATTATTTACAGGCATGCAATTTCATCCATAACTGTAGAACAGATGTTGAGAATAGATAGACCTAGAGAACTGGACAAAATAGTAAAACAGTATATAACAAGAACTAAAATTAATGTATAAGGATCAATGATGGTGTGAGGAAAAGGGGCAGTCTGGTGGGGTGCTTGTGTGGCTGATAGCAGATAACACTGGACAACAGCCAAAATGTATCCGAGACAAAAGAAGCTATTTTAAACTAATTTGGACATGCTGATCACGAATATGAACTTAAAAATCACGAATTAGCTCTAGTTTTCAAGATCCGGGGGGGGGGGGGGGGGGGGGGGGGGTTAAAGAAAGCTTACAGCCTTTATTTTGGTTGTGAGATCGGTGACCAGGACCGGTATTGGGTCCCACATATATGTTCTCAATCCTGTGCAACGAATCTGCGCTGTTGGTTGAACCGAAAAGGACGATCGATGCGTTTTGCAGTTCCAATGGTGTGGAGGGAACCGACAAACCATCTTAATGATTGTTACTTTTGCATGACTCCTCTAATTAGACATGGTATTTCTAAGAAGAAAAAGCGGCCTGTGGCCTATCCAAATATTACCTCTGCTATGCGGCCAGTGGCTCACGGGGAAGGACTTCCTGTTCCTGACCCACCAGAATCTTATACTCTGGATGATGAAGAAGATAATAAGGCCAGTGGACATCCGTCACCCGTGAAAGCATCTACATCAAGAGATATGTACAGCCACATACAATTACCCAGAGTGAATTGAATGATCTAGTGAGAGATCTGGAATTGCCAAAAAATAAAGCAGAGCTGTTGGGGTTCAGACTGCAGCAATGGAATCTTCTAGAAGAGAATGTGCATGTGTCTGTGTTTCGTGCTCGGCAAAAAGGTCTGCTTCCATATTTCAAAATAACAGATAACCTCATTGCTTGCGTTGGTATACTGTGTCTGATGGCAGCACTGCACATCAATTATAAAGACGACGATTGGAGGCTGTTCATTGATTCGTTCAAGTTGAGCTTAAAAGCTGTTCTGCTCCATAATGGTAACATTTTACCACAAGATCTTGGTCCCTCCTCTCCACATCAAACTTGGACTAATGACGAATTTTGTAAAGGCCATGGATCGAAATGGGGCAGGATTTTTATACCTTCTGATAAATTTCCCAGACTTAGTGAGGCCAAAATCAAGGAAGGTGTATTTGTCGGTTCACAGATACGTCAGCTCTTCAGAGATCAGCGTTTTGATGATATCCTCACAGGTGATGAAAAGTTAGCTTGGAATGCTTTCCAGCAAGTGGCCACAAACTTTCTAGGAAACAATAAGGCTGACTATTACCAGGAGCTTGTAGAAACCCTCTTGCAGCACTACGATAGACTAGGGTGCAACATGTCTTTGAAATTACACTTTTTACACTCTCATCTGGATTTCTTCCCTGCTAACTGCGGTGCTGTCAGTGACGAGCATGGGGAACGATTTCATCAGGACATTACTACCATCGAAAAAAGGTACCAAGGGAAATGGAATGCAGCAATGCTAGCAGACTATTGTTGGAACCTTGTGAGAGATGCTCCAGAAACTCATTACAAGCGACAGGCAAAAAGGCGTCGCTGTGAATCATTTCCGCTATGAGTATTATTAACATATGGTATGTATATGCAAATGTGTAAAACTTGTTTTACAGATATTAAAAAAAAACTAGAGCTAATCTGGTGTTTTAACGGCCATTTTCATATTCAGCAGCCCAAACAACATAAAGGTAACTTGGTTTAATCCTCAGATACACACAAAAAGTCAAAATTTGTTGTCCAGTGTAATTGATGTAATCTAGGACACCCTCGGGATTTCTCACCCCTTTTCACCTTATTAACCTTTTTAACAACGGGGCAGTTAAGAGAGACTTCATGTTATATTTTTTATTAATATTCGTTTGTTTTTTATTTTTATTGTTTGTTTGTTTCTTGGAAAGGGGAGGTCACACACACAAACATTCCCACAAATTTGGTTTTGATTGACTCAATTTGGACTGAGTGGAGGTGGGAAGAAGGTGCTATATTTGGGTATTGGAAATCTGACTTTATTTTCTTGAATTAGCATACCATATGTCCTAATTATAACCGATCAAGGGTTGAACGGGATACTTTATTTTAAAAAAATAATAAAAAAACAGATACTCTTTCCAATGAAACCCGTTTTTTCCACGTAATACACTCTTTTATTTTTTCCACCAATATTGTATAATTTTTTTGTGTAGTGTTTAATTCAGAACGGCTCCGTTTACGTATCCACTTTTCGCGTCATTCTATTTTGAATGCAACGGAAACCTAACCAACGAACGTTGATACCTTTCCTTGCATGCTGCGAACACTGTTCATGGTGTCTCTTTCTCAACGAAACTCTTGCTCAATGCATCCAAGCTTCACATCTCAACGAGACAACATCTGTTTTAATCAATATATTGCATGAATTTCGTTTTTTTTTTCATACAGTATCTTTTTTCTCCGCTTTAACTTCTGTGTAAAAAGAAGATAGCGCTATAAGTGGGAAGATAACATCAAGAGATGGACATGAAAGAGGCTATCAGAGTAGTACCTCATCGACGAGAAACAGCAGACGTTTGAGATCCATTACCAGTGACCTTCGATGTCAAGATGGCAGCTGATGATGATGCTGTATGTTAAAAAAAATCTTGGCTATGTTCAAGATCAACGGATTAAGCGCAAAATCATCAATAGTGATATGCAGCATTCGGTTTCTTATTGTCGAACCTTTTCTCCTGTTCAATACAACGATTGGATGAGTTCACGATTTTTTTTCCAGAACGATTTTCGTTTAGTTACATTGGTTTAGTATTCAATGTGCAGTGATAGTAGTTGTGTTAAATGTTAAAATTTGTTAAAACATTTTATTTATTACGTATATAGGTGGATTAAATCATAAATAATTACTATAATATAGGCTACATTTGCAGAGTAAATGTGTCATTTGAACTGTGATTCGTAACTTTCTGTTTGATAATAGTGCTGACAGTATACACTATTGCTTGAAATTGCAATGTGTTGTAGACAAATAAAATGGAGCATAGCAACCGCGTGTTCAGTATATATACAACTAAATTGCATTTTCTTCTTCTTGTCGTCTCTTGTTGTTGTTTATGGGGCATGGCACCACCACTGAAACATATCCTTGTGTAAGAAGCCTGCTTTAAAGTATGTGCTCTTGTAATGGTGGTTTCTATAGCGATTTGTTTGACATAATGTAGTTGTTGTCAGCTACATGCACAACATCATATTAGTCATATCTTACGACATGCATGAAGGAGCAGTGGTTGTATTATTTCTTTCTCTTCCCCAGAGACCCTTGGGGATTATACATGGCGTTAAGTTTTATGATGTAATATTTAGACTTAACAGGCACTATAGAATATGCGTATATAATACAGTAGGGCCCCGCTCATACGGTGGGTTAGGTTTCAGACCCCCGCCGAAAAGTGGAAATCGTCGAAAAGAGGAACATAGCGTTTTTTAACTCACAAATGCATATACAATCCTAATAACCTGTTTGCACTATCGTATTTTACGTGCGCAATAGAGCTAGACCTAAAAAAAGCCACACGAAAGTAAAATGAATATCTTTCTTCTTCTTTGATCCATCAGACATACAACCCCTTACTTTTCACATAGAACTAATTCCTAACGAAACGTTTGAATTCTCTGAGAATTACACGGCTGACAAATAATTTACTTAAGTGTTATGTTTTTTCGCGTGAAAGCAGCTAAAAGAGAAAGAAGAAAAGAAATGTTATGTCAATTCCTCAAAACGGCCATTATCATCTTTATTTTCAAAGACTATCCAAGCAATAAATTACGGAAGAAAAATATTTCAATCAATGGCGTATCTGGTCATTTTTTCAGGATAGGCTCTCTGGATGGTGCCTGTACAAAGGCTCATCTTAGAAACCCCCATCCCAACCTGATAAACCATTAACAAAAAACAATAATACTTTCTAATTGATACTGAGCCTACTGTTCAGAAGCTGAATGAACATCCTGTAAAACAAGTATGTCATCTAGCGTGTCTAAGTGCTTGACTGAGTCATCCAGCGCGAATTAGACAAAAATGAGGGGAGGGGAAGCTGAAACCCGTAAGTCCACCTTATGTATACGCCACCACTTTTAGCCACCATCTTAACTACAACAGCAACAGCTATGCTCAATCGTAAACAGGAAACAATAAACTGTCGTCTCAGCTATACAATTCTTTCACATAAGTTTCGATACATTTTTGTAGGACGCGGCGCAATTTTTGTTTAAATGGCAAAACTTAATTTTATTCCAGCACATACTTACTTACTTACTTAGTCGTTCCCCTTCTACCGTGAGGTGTAGAGGTTTCCAGCACATAGCAACGTTAATTACTCTATCAAATCATAGTTACAAACGCCATGTTGTAACACTGTTGAAAGTTACAATATCATTACGTTTTTAGAGGTAAAGGCCAAAGGGAAATCCCATAGCAGATAGTGCCAAATGGAAGTGAAGTTTTAGAGACGTCACAATACTAGATCCAGCTTCGAGAAGTGGAATGACCTGTTCCATTATTTGCTGCCTTTGTCTTCCCTAAATCAAGAGCATAGTCAGATACCCATTTACAGCTACGTTTATATATAAATACATTAAATTATGACGTAAATTGCAGTATTAACAACCTGGTCATTGGAGGAACACTTTTTCAACACAAAGCAGTGCACAAGTTAACATGGGAATCACCAAACGGACGAGACAAAAACCAGATAGATCACATAATGATCAATGGCAGATGGAGACATGCACTACAAGACGTGAAAGTAAGAAGGGGCGCAGATGTGGGAAGTGATCATCACCTAGTAGTAGCAAGACTGAAGGTGAAACTCAGAGCTGCTGGACCAGTTGCAGTCAAACAGAAAAGATGTAACATCACGAAACTTAAGGACCCCCTCACCAGAAAAGCGTTCGTGGTCGACATAAAGAGACCAAAAGCCAGGAAAGAACAGAGACCGACGATGTCGACCAGAAATTCAACACCATCTCAACAATATACAAAGAAAGCAGCAAGTCATGCTTGGGATTCCAGGAAAGAAAGAGCCAAGACTGGATAACACCAGAAACGCTAAACACCATAGCGAAGAGAAAGAAATGAAAAGAAGGAAGACAGAAGCTAAGTCTCCCAGGTTAAAGGCAATATATAGTGAACAATACAGTCAGCTGGACAAGGAAGTAAAACGTCAAACCCGTGCTAACAAAAGGACATTTCTGGATGACCTTGCAAGACAGGCAGAAGAGGCAGCACTGAGAAATGAACAAAGCACAGTTTATAAAATAACTAAAGATATCAGAGGAAGACGAGGTGCAAACAACATAACGTTAGTAAGAGACAAGCAAGGAAATCTCATCACCACAGCACAGGGGCAGGAAACACGATGGGCAGAGCACTTCAGAGAAACACTGAATAAGGAACCACCAGAGACTCAGCTGAATGTTCCTGAGGCTGAAAGCGACTTAGACGTAAATACAGACATTCCACGAAAAGAAGAAATTATCACAGCTATCAAAGGGCTAAAAAATGGAAAAGCGCCTGGTCACGACAATCTAAATGCTGAGCTATTCAAGACAGACCCTGAACTAGCAGCAGAATTATTAGAACCACTATTTGCACAAGTCTGGGAAACTGAGACAACACCAACAGAGTGGAGTAAAGGAATAATTGTCAAATTGCCCAAGAAGGGCGACCTTGCAGACTGCAACAACTGGAGAGGAATTACCCTCCTCTCAGTTCCCAGCAAAATACTAGGCAGGATAATCATCCAGAGAATTTCAAAAGCAGTTGACCATAAACTGAGGAAAGAACAAGCGGGCTTCAGAAAGAACAGAAGATGTGCAGATCATATATTTACCCTCAGGAACATTATAGAGCAGTGCTCAGAATGGCAGAGACAGCTGTACATTAACTTTGTTGATTTTGAAAAGGCTTTCGACAGCATACACAGGGACAGCCTATGGAAAATTCTGAGGGCTTATGGAATTCCCAGCCGCATTGTTTCCATTATAAAAAGCCTCTATTCTAACTTTACGTGCAGTGTTGGATCGAGTAATGTAACTTTCGAAGTGAAAACAGGAGTACGACAGGGATGCCCCTTATCAACAACTTTATTTTTGACAGTCATAGATTGGGTGATGCGCCAGACAACAGAGGGCAGTCCAAGAGGAATTAGATGGACAACGTTTTCTACGCTGGAAGATTTGGAATATGCAGATGACATTGCACTACTCGCGCATTCACATCAACACATTCAAGACAAAACCGATAGACTGAATAAGTATGGCCAGCAGGTTGGCCTTCAATTTGAAGAAGACAGAGGTCATGACACTAAATGTGGGCAATCCTGAGCCAATAACAGTAAGGAACCAGAAGTTAGAACAGACAGACACATTTACTTACCTAGGAAGCATAGTAACACCTGACGGCGGAACAAGCAAGGACATTAACAACAGAATGAATAAAGCGAGAACCGCCTTTGCTGTTCTCAATAACATTTGGAAGTCTTCCCAGTACAGCACAAATACCAAATTAAGACTGTATGAGAGCTGTGTACTTTCTGTGCTTCTCTATGGTGCGGAATGTTGGAGAGTAACAGAGAAGGAAATGTCGAAACTGTCCTCCTTCCACACAATCTGCCTAAGGAAAATTCTCCGAATCTTTTGGCCAAACACCATCAGCAACCAAGAACTACTTATTCGGAGTAACCAGGAGGACATGCACACCATCATAGCTGGCAGACGCTGGAGTTGGGTTGGCCACATCCTCAGAAGGGACCCTGATACCATCACAAGAACAGCTATGCTATGGACCCCCGAGGGAAAGCGAAAGAGAGGCCGACCAAAAACAACTTGGCGGAGAACTGTGGAAGCTGAGATGCAAAAAATGAACCACAGTTGAGGCACTGTACGAAGGATGGCCGCCGACCGAGCAAAGTGGAATCAATTTGTTGCTGCCCTGACCCTACAGGCGTGAGACGCTACCAGGCGTGGTATTCTACCAAAGAACCTATGTATTTCGTTCCGTAAAATATGCCTTATGACAGTGTTTCTCAACAAGTGGGTTCAGCAGTTCATCCTCGAGGGTTACGCGAGAAATCGTGGAATAAATAAAAATGCTGAAAATTCCTCTAACAAAATCAAATGTCGTTCTTATTTAGGTTTATGTTTTATTTTATATGTCTATGTTTGTTTCGTAGTGTATCGATAAATATCAAATTCGTATTCGTGCAAATGTGTATGTTCGTTTTTACGGAAGAAGAAGAAGAAGAAGAATATGTATTTCGTTCCGTAAAAATCTTAAAGTGAAGGTTTTACGCGAGAAATCGTGGAATAAATAAAAATGCTGAAAATTCCTCTAACAAAATCAAATGTCGTTCTTTTATTTTTTAAATGTTCTATGTTTTTTAGTGTATCGATAAATATCAAATTCGTATTCGTGCAAATGTGTGTATCATCAAAAACGCTCTTCGTTTTTATTTACATTTACAAAGATAGAATTCCGTCTGAGTAATAGTAATAAAACCAACGGGCTGATCACCCGTTTGCCAGTCACTTCGATTACGGAAACAACAGCAAATGGATTGATTTGCCGTTGCCCTAAAGACGCCAATAGGCGTGATGGGAAACAATGGCAAAGAAAACCTATCTGCTGTTGCCCTAAGACGCCACTAGGCGTAATGGCCACTGACTGCTTTGACGGTCAGTGGCTAAGGACGGAAGAAGAAGAAGAATAGTAATAAAGAAGGAAATAAATAAATAAAATTAATTTTTAAAAATTTTAAATAAAAAAATATATATGTGTGTGTGTGTTTGTGTAGTGTATATATAACATCTTTTTACAAATAGGGCCTACATTTTCTTGGCATGAATTTTACAACAGTGGGATTGCGCCTAATGGTTCCGCTGGCACTGGAAAATTATTTGAGGGATTGCGGCTTGGTAAAAAGGTTGAGAAACACTACTTTGTGATTATACATAACAAATGTGCGTGGAGTGTATTTTCGTATATTAAAAATGTATTTTAAAAAAAAACTTCTTTTAAAGATATTTTGTTAATTTAAAAAAAAAGCATGAATGTATCTTGTACACAAAAGTTAAGATATCTTGAACAACGTAACATTTATAGTGCCTGAATTTTGTTTCTTTTTTTTTTTTCTGTTTATGACCTACACTTTGCGCTGGATAGGGCTGGAATCTAAAAACCTGAATACCCTAGTATAGCGGCCCTATTGTACTGCACACTAAAAGTTCGACTCACAGAATTTTCCTCAGAACAGGATCCCATATGATATAGACCAATACTGGAGGAATGCGCTTCATTTCACGAGTGGGTCGTATCATTTTCCAAATCGGTCTTCCCGGACCCTCATCTCCCAACGGTAGGCGATTTAGCTTTAACTACTTCTTTCTGTTGTGCTTTCAGTTATTATAGATAAATTGTGTTTACGTTACTTCCTGTTATGTCACATCTCACAATAAAAATAAAAGAGAAAACGAAAACAACATCAACAACAACCTTAATAACAACAACAAGAACATCAACAGCAAAATAAACATCAACAACAACGTCAACAACAACGTCAATAACAACATCAAAAACACAATCAAGATCAACATCATCATCAACAACAACATCAACAATAACAACACCATCAACAACAAAACCACCAACAATAACAACGTCAACATCAACAACATCAGCAATTACAACATTAACAACAAAACCATCAACAACGTCAACGTCAACAATAACGACAACATCAACAACAAAACCGTCAACAACAACAACATCAACATAAAAAATAACAACATTAACAACAAAACCATCAACAACAACAACGTCAACAACATTATCAACAACAACCTTAATTTACAAAACCAACAACATCAACAACAACATCATCAACAATAAAGTCAACAAAAACATCAACAACAACATCATCAACAACAATATCAACAACATCATCACCAACAACAACATCAACAATAACATCAACAATAACATCAACAACATCATCAATAAGAACATCACCAATAACATCATCAACAGCAACATTAAAAAACATCAACAACATAATCATCATCAATAACAACCAACCCATCATCATCCCCCCAAACAACATGAACCCCCATCCCCCCCCCCCCCCCCCCCCCCCCCCCCAACCCCATCATCCCCCCCCCCCCCCAAGTAACACCAACTCCCAACCCAACAACAACAAACCAACAACAACAACATCAACACAACCCCAACCCCCACCATCCCCCCCCCCCAACCAACATCAACCCCAACCCCCCCTACTACCATAAACATCCCAACAACCCCCCCCAGCAACATCGTCCAATAACCCCCATCATCAACAACAACATCGTCAACAACAACATCACCAACAACAACATGATCAACAACAATATCAACAACAACAATGTCAACAACAACATCATCAACAACAACAGCAACAAAAGCAACATCATCATCAACTACAACAACAACAATATCAACAACAACGTCAACAACAAAATCAACAATATCAACAACAATGTCAACAACAACATCATCAACAACAACATCAACAACAACACCACCAACAACAACATCACCAACAACAACATTGTTATGAGTGAAATCATAACAGGTTTTATCGCACTCGACATGGTTTGTAAAATGAATATCTTCCTTGTTGATATGCGTTGCCCGGACTACTCCGGAAGTACGTCACATAGTCTGCTAATTTTTGGCAGACGATTCTTTGCCGGCCTTGCGTGGCAAATCTGAGCTAGTATTCGTCCTCTTTCGATGTGTATTCACTGTGTGTGAAAGACGCGTTTATGACGAGCTCCAGAAAGTGTACTCTTGTGATAGAGTCTTTATGAATTTATATCAGCTAGGTCGTCCTATAGTATGGAGTCTATGCTTGATTATATTTAAATGGACAAGCGAATGCTGAAATGAAAGAAGTGAGTGTGGAACTAATATATTAAAGATTTCAGCAGAATGCATAAGACATCTTGTCCTTAGTCTACGTGACGATAAACGTGTTTCATGGACTGGCTAGTGAATGCCATTGATTATTATATGGATGCAAATATATAAGGAGCTTCGTTCTGTATTAAAAATGAATATATTGTCTTCAACGTCAAACTGGCCTTGTCAAGTTTCTGACTGTTGAGAACTGATTTCACGTTAGAAGGCTGTTAAAAAGTTGGACTTAGAGGCCTGTTACCAAATATACCCTAGACAGGCTGGAAGCCAAGTTCCAGCTACTTGGTGACTTTAAAAGAACTCGGCGGGGAGAAGTTAGACTACCTAATTATACCCCAACAAACATCAACAACTACATCAACATGAAGAATATCAACATCAAAACACCAACAACAACAACATCAACAACAACATCAACAACAACACCAACAACATCAACAACATCAACAACATCAACAATAACATCAACAACAATAACATCAACAACAACACCAGCAACAACACCAACAACCTTTTGTAGTAGTTGTTCTGCAGCAGTTTGTTTTACATGATGTGTTAGCCTTCCGCGTGAACTACCTGATATTGATCACCTCTTAACACGTGCATGACGAGGCAGTGTCTTATTCTTTCTTTATTTCCTCCGAGATCCTTATGATCCCTACTGGACAAAATAATCAATCAATCAATCAATCAATCAATCATTACCCTTCAATTTCCGTGGAGCGTAGGTCTTCACACACTTCAAACCAAACTTTCATGTTTTGTGCCACTGTCGTAAATTTATTTGAGATAGGTCTTAGAAATAGTAGTCCCGTTAGAGTGAAGAATGATGGTGAAATATCTATGTTAGAAAGGGGTAAAAAATAGATAGTTGATTCACAGGGGTGCTGAAAAGAGTAAGGACAGTGTTACTAGAAGTATGTAGCCACCGAATGTTAATGCTGAATGTAGGAGGTCAAACCTGGACAGTACAATGTTGTGGTGTATATTTGGGTCACCAAGCGTTGAGGCGCTGACAGGGTGTAATGTTGACTCTCTCTCAAACACCATTCAGGCTCTCAAGTGCGTAGTGCTCGTAGAAGTGTGTGGGTTGACATGATGTGTGGGTGAGTAGACATCCGATAAGATGGTGGACACGAATGCGTATAGGGTCTTGGACAAGTTCACAATGCACCCACTCAACCACATGTAGAAATCAGTAAACGTTGGTAATACTGATGACCTTTTCAACAATTTATTACGAGACATACGGTGGCATCAACAGCACAGTCAATTGCACATGGATCAGGGACATCACATACATGGTAATGGAGAAAACATCTGGCATCACAAATCTTGATCAGCTCATACATCAGGATGCTAATGACAATGGTCTGTCAATCTACGTTTTGCTCATACTGAAGCTCAGGTACCCCTGACTAAGCGCGTCAGGTACCTCTAGCAAATATGCCGCACGAAAAGGGCGGACTCTCAATTGCTTAACAAAAGTTTATGGCTCTTCTCGCATCACACGCCAGGTACTTCTTCTGGTGAAGAATATAGGCCGCGAAAGGCGGGCCTCTATGGCGACAGAATCAGGCCGCAAGTAGCGGGCCTCTATAACAAGGTATCCTCTGTGTTATTTCTCATAAGCAAGGCATATCCATCTATGCCAAACATACCGCCTGAATAGCGGGTACCAAACAGTACAATCTTCGCTGGGCTTCTATTCAACAATAAGACGTATAGTCTTGGTTTCTGTATGGAGCACAAATAGTAGGCTCTGTCTATCATATCATCTGTGAACTCTACTCAAAAATGTCGCCTCAAAAATATCAATCGTTCTTATGTGCAGACAGCACCTAGTCTGCATATCTAGGCATACGAGAGGATTAAAGTGTACATATTACCTTGGCAGCATCCTAGAAAATCAACAAACACAACACCTGCCATCCTTGGCGTACAGAATAAACTTGGGGAAGAATCACTGACATATCAGTCACACAAAGGACTTCATTTCCCCGTAATAATGGAAGAGAAAATCTCCGGACCTCTTGTCCGTTCAGAAACCCAGGTACAATGCCCAGATCGGAAGTGTCTCTCGATCTGCGCGCAAAAACCTGCGCATGTGCAATAAGCACAGTCCTGAGTAAAGCTAATACAGACCAGGGCGTTTCCCCGAAACAAGAGGCAAAACCGCTCCTTATATGGTCATGTGAATAGCGACTTAAGACATGACAACTATTTAAGACATTTCCCCGAAACAGGTCAACATCGATCCTTATAAGGATAGGGGAATAAGACAAGGGGAAGATAACCACTAATCAAACCTGTCACTGAAAAGTTAATAGACAGTTCTCTCTCTTAGACCATCAAAAAGTATGAAACAGGTTGACGTCTATAATACAGGCAAAATTACCGTAACAGACAGTCTCTGAGATCGGGTAATTTCTCCGATCTGCCTATCTTACGACAATTTTTGTTTATCTGTAGACTCCTAAACCTCTCATGGATAAACAATTTTTGCCAGTTACTCAACACTCATGTATACACACACCAATTTGGTGCTTCAAACACACATACGCGAATACAAACTACATATAACATATATGGGGTAATGGGTCGGCCAACACAGTAATATCAGTTTTATGGTGTTTATTATCATTAAACCAAAATCACAACATTTAGCATGGTACAGTCAAAAATCATAGTTACAGAAAAATACAAATAACAAGGTTGGGGGGGGGGGGGGTTGTTTGAGGAGTAGTATCCCAATATGCCCTTCCCGCTTGTATAGACAAAGAAAACCCAGTCCACAGACAAGAGATAATTTAACCCAAAAATAGATTAATTTATTCTGATAGGGGGTTTTACAATATTTGGTATGGGGTGTAGGAACAGAGCCCTAGTATTCTCCAAGTTATCCCTTGACTGAGCAGATTAAGGGAGGGGAAATAAGCAAAGGTAAGCAATCCCACTTACGGAGAACAATACAAGGAATACAGTATAAGGATATTTACCAAGTGAAGAGAATTATAAGTTTAGCTAATATCTCTCATTCATTCATGCAAGCTAGCGATGGCCATCACACATTTTCTCACACTTACCGCTCGGTGAATCTGGCACTCCACATAAATTGAATATGTTTTCATTTATGTTTACACTGATTTGAAAAGTTTGAAACTTCCATTAATTTTAAAGTGCATATGTTAACATCGACATTTACACTGGTTTGAAACTGTAAGTATTATGCTTAGAATGTATGTAGCAAAGTTGATTTTGCTGGGGAGGTTATGATGGTATCCTAAAAGAATGAAAAGGTGTCTGCTATAACCGTGTGAGGTCAAGCAAAAGTAGGCCTCTGACTCTATAAATGATGATGATGAATTATGTGCAGAGAACCTACAGCTACCTCCCTAGGTCTCACACGGTCACTCTTCTGGCTCTAGTGTATGGTGTATGGTGTACCTAGTGTCTAGGGGAGAAATGAATGATGGTACACAACAATCAAACACTTTAAGTTTCTATTAAAGAAGTTAATAATTAGCAGTTAAGTTTTTCTTTGAATAAATATTTACAATTTATTTTGCCTGTCCATTCATAGCTTGTGGACAGGTCTTTGAAAATAAGGACAAGATAGTTTACAGAATAGAACAATTAAAAATGTTGGGACAATCTGCCCAATAACTAAAAGTTATTATGTAGTTATAAATGTCCTTCCTGTATGAAATATTAAATTAGTTCACTTTAGTTATCTAATTTATAAATGTCCTTCCTGGATGAAATATTACAGAGTTCACTTTAGTTATCTACCGGGAGAGTCACTGTATATGAGGGCTGTAGTTCATCCTACCCCCATAAAATTCCTGTGTAATATTTTGAAACACAAGAAAATGTCAGAGATGCCCCAGATGTTTTACTCTTCACCTGGGAGTCCTCGTTGTAAGATAATTCAGTGTGTAGGTGCAGAAATTTCAAGTTCAACACTCGCCAAAGCTCCTACTGGATATTCAACAGCATATAAGTCTGGTTGGAGACTGGTTGGCGTTTATAAGCACTCAGCAGGTTTCCTGTCACCAGCCGGCAACAGGAACATAGACCCTCTGCAACAAAAGGACACCCTGGCCTTTTATCTCTGATCATTTATTCTAACACTTAATTTCCTACGTGGGTATGGGGTCAGCCTCGCGTGCCTTACAAATGCACTAGCCCCGAATCGTACAGGACTCCCACCTGGTTGTGACCACACCTCAAGTCTTTATAGTAGATACGCCACTGTACGTTCACATACTTTTCCTCCATACAATAATGTGGAGTAACCACATTTCCTGTGATATGATCTTCTCTTCTTTTCTTTACACTTATATTTGCTTCAGGCATGTAAACAGTGTTCATTGAACACAGAGGCTTTACTAATCTATTTTAATACAATAATATGTCAACATAATCATAACAACATACATCAGTCAGATACCGTTTAATGTGTGGACTCAACAATGTCTGCTTCCGACATGTCCTTCACTTTTTCCCCAAAAGCAGTATCTAACTTTTGAAGTTGGACCAAACATAGTAAATTTCATAAAATATCCTTACCACAGTCAAGAAATATATAAACAAATGACGCTGATTTGGTAAGGAAATGGCCTCAGCTTCCTCCGTACTGCACAGACTGTGAACTTATTCTTTATTTAAGTTTAAAATTACCAACGGGCTGATCACCTGTTTGCCAGTCACTTCGATTACGGAAACAACAGCAAATGGATTGATTTGCCGTTGCCCTAAAGACGCCAATAGGCGTGATGGGAAACAATGGCAAAGAAAACCTATCTGCTGTTGCCCTAAGACGCCACTAGGCGTAATGGCCACTGACTGCTTTGACGGTCGGTGGCTAAGGACGGAAGAAGAAGAAGAAGTTTAAAATTAACACAGCTGTTTTTCAGCGTATCTGTATACACATTTTAGTTCAACTGGCAATGAATAATCAAAGCCTTTTGCTAATATCTACCAGCCCAGCCAATCGTAACGTTCTACTACTTGAATTCAAATGCAGTTTGAATGAAAAACCCAAAACAATTTTGAATAACTGGTGGTCGATTGGCTAGTCTGCTCTAGTCATGCCCAATACAAAAGATATCACGTTTAGGATTACATTTCTCCTACCGTTCCCCTTTCCCATTCATACTCTGTTCACCCTAAGCGAAATTGAATGTACCTCCCTGCCTCTTTTTCCAGCTCGCGTCCCCCTAACGTTACCAAAAAACATGAGCAGGAACGCCAGTGTGTCTGGTCGTGTGTTCTTAGATATTAGTATTTCTTCAATAACTTCTCTAATACTGGGACTATCATATATTTTAAAGTACATTCTTACTCAGCTAACTTTACGTCATACTACCATATAACTCTTATGGGGAACTTCATAATGGTTTAAAATTTCCAATTTATGTCATCGTCCATCGTCAAATAAAATTTTGCACAAGTCCGCCATTTTTCCTCTCCTTCGTCTTGCGAGCATGTATTTTTCAAATAACTACTTGTGTTAGTTACATCAGAAATGCTACCACAAAGAGGAAATAAAACTGTCTGCGTGGTTATGCCTTGGCTGGCTTTTTCGCAGTGTGAATATATACGTTGCAGACTGTATCAGCGAAGCGGGGGGTAGACGGGGCGGGTTAATAATTTGCGTTACTAGTTAGCATTGTATCGTGTAATATTACCAAAAAATGTAAGGATTATTACGGATTTTGCTACAAAGTTGACAGAAAGTGTTACTTCAGATAGCTATATTGCGGTATACTTCCGCCAATAGTTAATTGTAAGGCTAGACTACAAAGTGTATACAGCAGATTGGGCAAAAGTTAAATATTAGTAGTGTTTGTCGAAAACGAAACTTAAGCGTGTCATACTTTTTCCGTGAAATCATTCTATAGGCTTAGCACTGTGCAAAAAGCAGCGCTGCTGGCTTCGAAGATGCCAACCGTCAGACACATGCGGGCAAATGTATTTATTATCGTTTTATGCTTAATCGTACTGAATTGAGCGTTATTCTCGCATATTTTGCTACAATGTACATCATTTCTTTCATCTTTTCCTCCCTGATCCGTATGGAACCTAGGACTACTTTATGCTTTTAGTTCTCTTTACGAAACTAGCAATAAAGCAATCACCAGCCCATACAGTGGTGGTTCATGAATCATCATTCTATACGCTGAGGTTGCCAGCCTCAAATGACTGGGTCATCCACTAGCGATTTTCACATATTAAAATTCACATGGCAATATACATATATATGTTAGTTCACATATTAGTAATAAGAAATATAGAATGTAAAATGACAACTTACGCCAATCCTGGCTCACATACTTTGTGCTCAGATGAATAAAAGGCACTGGCAGTTGCCTTATTACACGTGTACTTGGGGTCTTTAATTTGAACTCCGTGTGTTTCCTTCAGTTTCCTCAGACAGCGGTTTTCATTATTAAAATTATAGAGATTTCCTGTGCTGTTTTTTGTAAGTCCTGATAAATACTCAAATAAAAGGTGTCCGGTCTGATAAAGGGTACTTCTGAATTCTAACTGGCACGTCTGGTGTCTTTGACAAGCGTGAATCTCACAGTGACAAAACACTGAAACGTGTCAGGTTATATTCCTGGTCTCCCACACATCTGTTTGTTATGAAACGAAATCAAAAGCTCCAATCATTTTCAAACAGGCGGGTTAGGGTGTGATGATTTCAAAATCTTTCCACGTGAAATACGGTGCGTGAAGCAAACGGACACGTATTACCATATATGGCAATAAGTCATACGATGTCTTGTGTGCACACTCCACGGCTGTTTGCGAGCGACACTTTAGTTTTTCCTGACCGCGCTATTTATAGCTATCGTGACAGAGGTCACGTGGTCAACTTCCTAACGGGAAAAAAATGTGGCGGTGTTTACTTTTGATAGGGCTTAATTAATGCTTTTAGGCTACTTTATTATTATAAATACCGGCTTTAATTTTGCGTTAAGCTAGACTAGAAATGTTAGAGTAAATTTTAGAACAAGAACAAACATTTTATCACAATTAGAACAGAAGATATAATAGTCTGAAATAGTGTAAAATTTACGTTTTTTTAAATATTCTGTTATGGTTTGTTTCTTATGCAATTTACACTACAACGATCACAATCAACATGCATAACAAATTACATAAATCAAAAGTAGAAAACCTGCAGAAAATGGATATCATAATTTTGTTTTGGATTCATGCGTCAAACATTAATTATTGAAACATTAAATTGCAAGTCCTGTTATTACCTTAAAATAACACACCCAATTGTCCCCAAAACATGAGAGCTAACAATTATCTCAATCATACATCACGATGGTCATGTAAAAATGAAATGAGTTTCCATTATAAATTTTAATTGTGAAGTTATATTTTTAATACCGCTGGCGCGTCTTTCAATTTTGGAAATAGTGGAATGTACAAATTCTCTGCCTTGCTCTCCATGCATGCCCATTCCAAAGCCATGAGTTCTGATCCAGTCTGCGCAATGTTTTTCTAATATGTGCTGTTTATGAGTTGTCTTACTGGGGAATAGCTTTCTGAACAAAGACATATATGCCTCTATTGATGATGTTATTGATGATATTGATTCTTTACTAATTGGTTTACTGTGTGATATTTTGTTGTGTACTTTCTCAAATGCTTCGTTCAGTGAGTTGAATTGTTCTTGGGCAATAAAAGCTATGTCAGTTATATCTTGTTTGTCTGTAATTTTCAGTGTTTGTGTAATGATTGCTCTTGTAAGATCTTTATACACTTTTTGTGTGAGATATCTGGAGCAGTGATTCCCTATGAATGCTCTGCTATGATAAGCCTGTGGTATGATTTTGTGTTTGGCTAGTACCTTGTCCAAGTGTGAGCAAACTGGACCAGACCTAGCACACAGATCTTGAAACTGAAGTTTGGCCAGCGCATCCTGTGCATTTTCAAGTTTAACTTTAAAACTATCTGTCTCCTCCTTATCCTCACAAAGTTCAATACCTGCCTGAAAAAAATTCAATTTTAGCTTCTAATTCTTCTGCCTGTTTCCAGTTCCTACCAAATCTCTTCAAGTTCTTAATAGTACTAATGTTTGCAAGTATCTCTTGCGGATTCTCAAATATCTTTGCGTCTATTGTATCGGCTACCTGTTCTAGAAGTCTGTGGTGTTTCAAAACAATGCCTAATAAAATATGAAGGTAAGGAGGAGCTACATTTTCAATTTAAATCTCTAACATTGGTTTGTGTAAACAATTATAGTAACGTGCCACTTGCCTTTTATTCCCTTTCCCATATTTCATATATCTATTGTAATCTCTTATCAACATGGCCAAACTTCTTGGTTTGCAAATTTTATGCTCTCTGGATGTCTTTATTTCCTTGTTTTGCTGGAGACACCACAGACATGGGTATGTTCCTTGAGCTCCAGACAAACCAAACATTTTCATCAAAAAGTCATAATCCCCGAATAAGAAAACAACAACTTTTTTACCCTCCCACTCTAAATCTTTTAGTGACTCTATCTGAGCTTTCATGCCATTCATAAATATTTCTAAATTATCATATGTATCTCTGACTCTAGCCATTGATAAAAGGATGGTATTAGATTTAGAAATTGGTTTCTCTAAATTTACTACCTGCATTGTAACTTTGATGCTTCCCTTTCCATGATCACCCCCAATCTTCAGCCATATTTCATTTTCTGGAATGGAACCCTTACGCCACGTTAATAAGCCCGCCCTATTGTAATCTTTAAGAAGCCCACGAAGAAAGCCACATAAATCTTTGATACATGCAAATGGTGTCTATAGCCTTTGTCTATTATCCCCCACAAACTCTTTCATTTCCACATCCACCCATTCACGCGTAATCTCTCTTGTCCATTTTCTTTCTGTTCCTTCATGCTCCATGTCAACACTAACAAGTTTCAATAATCTTCTCTGTTTTCTCTCCTGTGCCATAGTAAGACCTACTGTTTCCTTCATGGCTATTGCTAATTTTTTGGATATTCTAACTCTACTTTCATTGTCTGCTTTCCTGCAAATTTCCTGACGAGACTTTTTGAACAGCGTTGTAGTTCACGTGCCTGCTGCAGGTCTAGTGAGTCAGTTGATGTTCCAGCAATATGTTTCCTAACAGTGTTGAGATTTTGCTAAACTTGTTTACTTTACTGGGTAGCATATAGTAGGAACTTGTTCTTTACTGTCTATTCTGTAACATAGTGCTAACCTTTGACCTTTGGGTTATTAACTTTTTGGGTTCTTTTTCTCAATAAGGGGAGGGCACATTTATTCTGTTATTTTCCTGTGTATGTAAATCTGATTTTATTTGACATTTCTTTAGATGTTTGATGTTGTCACGTTTAAATGATAATAAACAACAAAAGAAACTTAACTTTGTGTGTTGGTCAGACCCATACCCAATTAACCGTAGTTTTTCACGTTTGTGTGTCTTGTTGTCACATAGCTGTGTGTGTGTGTAGTTAAACTCATATTTATATGTATGAGGAGGGAAAAATTGTCTTGTACTAAATTATAGTCGTATAGATAGGCTGGACTAGAGAAACTTACTAATTCCAGAGACATATCTTCTCCTTAAACTATTCACCCGTTAAATCTATTTCTCACACCTTTTTTTTCACGTACTTATCACCATCCACTCTACTCAGATGGGACCTAAAATAACTTTCAAACCTATCGGTACGACATATTCCATGGAAGCAAATCCTAAATATCGCTTGTACCATGGGGTCCGTGGGCCAGATCATGCGTCAGCGTATCAATTTTTGTTTTTGTTAAATACCATTTGACTATACTGTGCAGACAGACATACGGAACATAAATGCGTTTACAGTGTCTTCTTCTTCCTCTTCCTCGTTCGTCCTGAAAATGACGTAGGTTGCGTTGTGTCTGTTTACAGAGGAGCTGCGATATCTGCGCCTTTCGGCCGACACATCCGACTTCAGCACGGCATTTTTTGGGACCGGGTTTGCCTTCCCTCTTCGATCCCTACTCTCTCAGCCAGACTGCAGTGATGCAGCCTGTTTCCAGGACCACCACGTGGAGATAGAGTAGGGTCTTGGTCAGCTCTGGTTCACTGACCCTGACTCAAGCAGTCAAGCTATGGGTCGCTGACTGCAGTCATAATTGTTCTGGAATGCGTTGTCGTTGCCCTGCGATACAGCGTTACTTGCTAAATCAAAGGTCGTGACCCCGGGTGAGCTGCGCGGCACTTCCTGTTGAAATATTATTGTGACGTCATGCCTACGGAAAATGGCGGATAACTCAGAGCCAGATGGACTAGAAAATAGAGGTATTTATTATATTTATAGTTATCTGTTGTCTCACTCTGCTGTTATCTTGCAATGTTACATTTGCATACGTCTATTTAGTTCTTGAATCCTCATCTAGGATAACAAGTAGTCTTCCGAGACCCTGAAAGTCAATGTTCCATCCCTGTCAGTGAGTCAGGTATTTGCATTCGGAGTTTGGCATCGAGTTTTTATTTTTTTTTAAAACAATTTTTGATCCGTAACAATTCAGACCTAATCCCGGACTTTTTCGCCTGTGTTTTACTATTACTTAAAACTTCCAGTCATTTAGGCAAGGCTTGCATTGTTCACACTAGAAATTAGCCTAGATATATTCGTTAAAACGAAGCTTGATTTCTGCCTGGTCTTAATCCTTCTTTTCTTAACTTAATCACAAATGATCATTAGGGTCTAAATTACATATTCAACTGTTTGAAACTGATGTCAGTAAAATAAAACAAAGTGGAGGGGGAGTAGAAGTTTTAAACAGTAGACTACGTCCGCCATGTTACCCGAATGGCTATACATATTTACATTACAACTAACTAACATAATTCCAACCCTGTTGCGAGCTTTGTCAGCTAGCCTTAAACTAACCCCAGGTTGAAATGAAGACCAGTGGGCCATCTGTTAGATACACCTTCAAAAAAGATTCAGAGACCCAGTAAAAAGGGGAAAGGGTTAGACATCCAAAACCTAACGATTATCCTAATGTTGGTGACTTATTTGGATGTCATCAAAGAACATGACCCACTGTTGTTCATTTCAACCCTAACCCAGTTTCGAGTGTTGTCAAAAGTAATAACATCCGACAGAAATATGAGGACGTATTAAAAATGTAAAAAAAAAAATTCAGCTCGCAGCGAAATACAGCGTTTTTGGCCTACATGGTCTCCTGCTTGAACTGTGTCAATCTCTCTTGTGTAGAACCAGTACAATAGAGCCTAGATAATATAGGCTTAATAAACATGGTTTGTTGCAGCTCATCACTATAATAATATGTAACAGCCATAAGAAGAATATCCAGAATAATATGTGAAGAGGTCTTCTATGTCCCCCTCTGTTAATTTGTGTTAGAGAAAAATAGGACAGATCAAAGGAAAAGATACTGCTTAGTGAAACTGTGAAATAAAAGAGGCAATAAAGACAAACAAGATAAAAAAATCTGGATAAATGATGCCAAGCAAGCAGTCAGTCCAAGTAAGAATCTTGGGGGAAAAAAATGGCGAACAAGTGGAAGACCATGGTAAGGAACCTCTGAGAGAATTCTACAAAAGAGTTTTTTTAAAGAATATTGAGAAATAAAGACTATGACCCAAGATTATAATATAAAGATATGTCTTCAATGCTCACAGGAAGACCAGATGGCAGGAATATTGCATTTTTACTCCTTGAAATAGAGGCAGTTATGAGGAAGAACCTAGGACAAATCAGCAGCAGTAGTTAGAGTAGCAACAGAGGCCATACAAGCTTGAGGTAAAATAGTAGCCATATTGTTTGAGAGGAATTTTGAAATAGCAGTGGCAAAAAGAAAACTCCCAGAAGATTGGCAAAAAATTATAGTATCATTCTAGAATTAAAAGGTAATGAGAAAAAATAGTGTGGTGTATACAGAGATATCTCAGTGTTGTGTTGTTAAAAAAATGCATGCCAGCATACTCTGGAAGAAAATATTGGCTTCAGTAGAGAATAATGGATGCACCAATCCTTGTTTGCCCAAGGATAGATCTGTGAGAAAACCATGGCATTTAATGATATATATATATATATATATATATATATATATATATATATATATATATATATATATATATATATATATATATATATATATATATATATATATATAGTAGTTTTTAATAGATCAGCAGATACACTTCGACAAAGTAGGCAAGAACAAATTTAGCATATAAGACTTTAGACGTCAAGGACAATTTCCGCATAGTATCTATCCTTGTACCACATGAGTTAAACAGTGTAAGGAACAACATATATTTACACAGACTTGTTTGAAGTAAATGTAGGAATGTGTACTGTCAGCAGTATAGTTTACTATCTATGGATAGAATACAATCAGAAGTAAATCCTGTGTCAAATATCATAATTGAATTACCGTTTGCAGATGACAAAAGCTAACCACACACAGGTGTCTCAAGGCTACAAGAACACATGGACACCTTCAAAAAAGATTCAGAGACCCAGTAAAAAGGGGAAAGGGTTAGGCATCCAAAACCTAACGATTATCCTAATGTTGGTGACTTATTTGGATGTCATCACAAAGAACATGACCCACTGTTGTTCGTTTCAACCCTAACCCAGTTTCGAGTGTTGTCAAAAGTAATAACATCCGACGGAAATATGAGGACGTATTACAACATTTGAAATATACAATATGAAGATCAGCACATCTTTATAAAACAAGCGGTAAAATACATGGACACAATCATTACAACATTTGAAATATACAATATGAAGATCAGTACATCTTTATAAAACAAGCGGCAAAATACAGTAGGTATCAGTCTCCTCAGCAATCATTTCAACAGCATCTTGATGATAGAAATCAGTTAAAGCAGGAAAGATGTTTGCAGAGTGTGTTAGAACTAACTGAAAAATAGAAATAATATCACAAGGCTGTTGCAGAGGTTTATCAACTGTTTGCACAGCTCATGCATTCACATATCTTAGTCAAAACTGATAAAAAGCCTGCTCGTACCTACCCTTTGCTGTCACCATCAAACATGGTGTTTGTCTAAAGCACAGGTGAGGTAGATCACATTATATAAAAACATTTGAGATGAGATGCTTGACAAAAGCTACAGTTTTCACTGTAAGAGACAGAAGGAGAAACAAATGACAATTGGCATTTCATGGGGGCTTCTTTGTTGAGCTGCCTCAAACTCCAACTTGAATATGCTTCAAGAAAACAGTGGTTGGCCTCAGGATGCCGACATCTCCACAGAGTTTTTCCTGAGCTGGTACTAGTGATGGCCATAAACCATTCTCTTTACCTCATGTGGGACAACAGATGTTGAATAGTCATTTTATCAGTGTCACAGGTGCACTGATCGGTAGCTCTCATTATTAAAAAGATGGTATCTCAGTCTACTGTGACCTGTACAGAGTCAGACGATTATTACTTACTCTGTTTTGTCAAGTTAGTGATAATCATCATTTTCCTTTTCACTCCCTATGGAGCCACCTCTTATAGGAAGCAGTCACATGCATCTGCAGTAGGGGTTTGTGTAGCACATGATGAGGTTGCCAGCCCAGTACACAACCTCTTATTAGTCACTTTGTATGACATGGCGGAGAGAGCAGTGGTTCTATTCTCACTTTGTCTCAATAGAGACACAACACACACCCCTCACAGCAGCTACCATTATGAACCTACAACAACGAAAGATTGGGATGCATGTGAGGAGGGTGGATAGACAGTTGTAATGAAATTATGAGAGTATACCATATATACTCGAGTATAAGTTGAGAATTTTTTTCCCTTCTAGGACCTTATATTTGAGTAAAAAAAAAATATTTATCAAACCGGTCAGTGTTACCCCTACCCTTACAGCCGAACACTGGTTTCCTTCAGATATAAACTTGCTGTTTCATGAAATGTTTTTATCAAAATATCTTAAGTAATACACATTTAAACTCCTATTAAGTCATAAATTTCAGCTGGAGTATGTCTTGTCGACCAGCCTCCTTCTTTTCACGCAGTTTACATTTTAGTGAGGCGATTTCGTATTTTTAATGGGAAAGGGTTGAGCTGAAAGTGATAAAAAATTGCAGACGGCCAAGGAAATTCCAGTGCGAAAAACTCGTTAGACTTATAACCCTGTCTTTCATTTTGGATGGTTTTTAAGTCCTAAAGTTTAGGCGTCGTCTTTTAGTCTGGCCGACTTATGCTCGAGTATATACGGTATTTAGAGCTCTAGCCAAAGCAGCACATTTAGCACAGGAACACGTTTTCCCCCATGACACACACAAGTGGACAAGAAAAAAGTAAATTTATTTTCTAGAAAGGGATTAAGGCCATGGAAGACCGCTTTGGCCCACACATTTTTTTTTACAAAAGTGAATGGATTGGATCTTTTACATGTGAACCACTATATGTCTTGTGTCTTTCGAATGAGTTTTTACTGAATGCATAATTTTAGGAAAACTTGAATTAATTTGTATAAAGTCTTTGGTAGTGTGTTAGGGAGTTGACCTTTTAGTCAGTGGCTATTGTAAACTCCCATAAACAAACAGTTGTTGATTATTTTAACAGTGGTGTGGGCCACCATGAAGAATACAGCAGGCCACATGTGATCACAGGCCATGTGTTTGATATGCTTAGTGTAGACTAAACAAGACAGTTTCTGACCATAATCTCTGTGCATGGTCAAACCAAATCCTGGTTTCTTGACTTGTCTGCAATAATAATAATAATAGTAGTATTGGAAACTACATAGCTCAATACAGCTGGAGGCAATCTGATCATCATTTGTTTTTTTCTGTACATTGGTATTCAGAGTTACTTTGTGTCATATTGGAACTGTTTTATTTGGGAAGCTTGTTATGAACAAAGCCTATTTTTGTGTGTTGCTACTTCAAGTAATGAAATTCCTTTGTTAGGTTACTCTATGTGAGATGCTGCTGTGCACTGCTTCCTAGGCTACACTGGGTATGTTTGAATGACAGAAATCCCCTACTGCAGTATCTGATTTACTGTTTTTAAAAAAATCACTTTTTTTTCTTTATAAATTGAAACTTGCTGGGTGTTGGCACTTTCTTAAGTATTAACATTTTGTTATGTGCTTTGCTTGTTTCCATGAATTATTGTCTGTTTTGCTTGCAGCCCTTTTAGAAGTGTGTAGTGTTTTAAATAAAATATGAAGATACCATGAAGCCACTTGTTCTACATTCAGTATGAGTGATCGAGAGTTCATTTAACCAAGAAGAAATATTTCTATTCCTCTGTCCCTTATTTCATAAATTAACTTTAACCATGGGATTTGAAAGACATGTCTGAAAAGAGTTTATTTGAGTAGAGACGCCATGAAAATTGAAGTGTCTCTTGCAGTACCAAAGATTTAATAAATCTTTGCTAACAATTCATAAATCACTGGAGCAGTAGTTCCAGGGTGGTTAACATGCCTGCTTTTTGACATGGTAGACCAAAGTTTATACGATATGAAGAACACGGCTGTGACAGACCTGGCTAGTTGGCAGTGCATTGTGGTTAAAGTGGCATGAAGTCTGTCTATCCACTAAACTTAACAGTGGAAATGTTTAACACAACTGTCATGCCTTTCGACTGGATGTTGCATTAATCCAGTCTTAGGTTTTATTTAATTTACAATTGTTTCTATAATTTCGTGTTTATCATCCATCTTTGTAACTCTAGCCACTGCTACAATAATGGTGTTTACTTGTTAACATTGTTCTAGGTTTACGGTTTCTTTTTCTCTTTCCATGTCTTTTATATTAATTTTGAACGTCATAAACAGTTCTTGGTTGCAAGTAAAGTAGTCATGTGGAAATCTATGTTTATCAGCATATAAATTGTGGGCGATATCAGGGAATTGTATAGCTGTGCATGAAGTTCATGAATATGGTATGGGGATATGACACTGTTTAGATAAGTGATTTTTAAGTGTCTTACTTCCCCATATCTTAATTTCAGTTATTATAAAAGTAGGATAATTTTGGGAAAGAAAGGAATGGAATTAACGGTGCATCTTAAGGGGTCCATGCTTTATAAAAGGTTGAAAATCTCTGACACCTAAGATGGCATTGTTTTCCATCCTTTGTGAAGACATAAACAATCATAAGGGAGGTGCAAGAGTTAAGTGCCATCATCATTTCCCGATTCTCTTCTCTTGAAGCATGGAGCCACCACTACAGCAGGTCCCCTTGCAGAAAGCCCACCAACATAGCATGCATGTGCTCTTCCAGCAGTGGTTACTGTAGCAAGTTGTTTTACATGGTGACTTTGCCCGCCCAATGCACAACCCCATGTTAATCGCCTCTTACGACGTGCCCGAAGGAAAGAGTTAAATACAACTTTGTATTATTCCCCGCCAGTTATTCCAGGTCCAAGAATTATTCTTTGGCTTTCTGCGAAGTGTAGGTGTTCGGCTAGATCTTCCTGTGTCTTCCTTTGCTCAGCATACAACTCTAGCACATTTCATATCTTGCCCGTATTTGTTATTACATTATCTTAAGCAGTATACTGTGGTTTTCTTCACTTTATTCTATTATTGCTGCTTCAGAGCAAGAACTGTCTCATGCTATGGTTGCCTTATGTTGTGTTATATCCACCTGCAACATCATTAGCGCACATCTGATTTCACTGCTGTTGTTTGGTTCATTCACCATATCCAAATTTGGGATTTTGCCATATAACCTTAGCCCATTTATTCTGCGCATACGACTAAGAATAATGTTCAGACAAATGTATGTTTACTTCATGTAGGCACACACAGGTTGATGCATATTTTACCTGCCAAGGCAAAATGGTAATTATGCCACTATATTAGATCCAAACTGGAGAGCAGACGTTTGAATCGATCCGTTATTTATTATGATGTACAGTCCATTTCTCTATCAGTTTGTATGACAGTCTGTGATTTACAGACCGAGCCCATTCGGTTAGATAAATATTGCAAGCTTGGACTTAAACTGCCCATCGTATTTTGTGAAATTTGCATTTAAAGATTTCACCAATTCCATACTGCTTTGACGGTCGGCGGCTAAGGATCAAAGAAGAAGAATATACAAAATATGGAGAATCTACGGATTTTCCATTTTCATTCACATATTCATTTCTTACTGATAAACAGTAAGTAACTGTGTATTTTGAGTTATAGGTAGAGGTGAGGGCATTCAGTTCACAGCATATCAATTGCCGTGTGCAGATGGAAAGTTTACTACATTGGATCTCCAGTATTGTCTCTTAATTGTACAATTAATTTCCAGTCCATGTTTATGTTTTTGTAGTGTTGACCTATCTCTTGCTTTGATGATATAATTTCAGTCCACCTAATAATGGTGCTTATATATATTACTGTTTATATCTGTAACCTTTCCTTACTGCATGACGGTTTTGAACCAGTTGTTTCGGTCTTTGGGAGGCTTTCAAATGTCCCGCACGAAAGTGAAAGTGTTGGCCACCATGCAGGAATCGTTATCAAAACAAAAGATCCGTGCTTATTTTGAACTCTTGATCGGTAGAGTCAATGTCCGGCCAACAGCGAAAATGCTGGTTATCAAGTGCGAACGCTGCGTTTTAAAAATCCGTGGCTATTTAATAGATGCATTCCTGATCCACAGTCAGGGTCAAGGGTTATTGGGAATCATGAAAGTGTTATATGTAAGATTAGGTTGAGCTCCTACTTGAGTGATAACCCAGTGTCGCAAAAACAAGCAATTAAACACATTGCTCATATTCAAACCGCCCCCCCCCCCCCCACACTGCATGATCATGACTCACCTCACTGTTGCTGTAAGTGCAATCAATAATAGCTGGTGATAGTTGAGGTGTATCTTTACTTACCCTTGACAAGTTTATAATCGTGCTTGCCTGTGATCCGAGTTCATCGCTGTCCCGGACTAACTATGCGCGGAGCTAAGACAGGTTAGGCCTGAGAATTTGCATTGTCTGTCTGTCTGGATTCAACTGCAGTGTTATTCAGGAGTTTACTTATTAGCTACATTTTGTCAGGTTTGCAGGATAGTGTGGTATAATGTTACGTAAATTATGTGGAAATGTTATCCTGATTGCATCGGGTATGTACCATTTAGCACTGGTAGTGCTGTGCACCCTAACTTCATAACTTTTTAAAGTTGGTCTTTAACTGTGTGCCGTGCCACATGGGACGGGTTGTTAATGCTCTGATGAGCAGTAATTGGGGGGATGGGGAGGGTTAATGCTCTTGCAGTAGTGGTTTTTTGTGTACAGTGAGATTGCCAGCCTGAAGCACAAAATTCGTCGCCAGACGGCGTGCCTGCGGGAGCAGCGGGCCTGTTCTTTTGTTTCTCTTGAGGTCTCCTCAAAGACCGCAGGCAGACACGACAGGCTGTACCTTCCTGCAAGGTACTGACGTTACAGGGACGACAAAGATTTGTGGAGTTAAGTGTTTATTAACGCTAGTGTTGTAGCGGCGGGAGGAGAAACAGAGGGATTACCTTTAAATATTGTGAAGGAATAAAGAAACAGGCATGAAATGGATTACGAAGAGATGGAAAAACCAGATGGCACTGGACAGAAAGACTAACGGGAATTGAGTAGAGTATGTAGGCACACAAAATATATTGACACGGAGAGAGATGCAATAAGATGTACAGTATTCTTAGTGGAGAGAGAATGTCTCTCTATCTTCTGAGAGCTAATAATCTAGTGGTCTTTGCAAATATCTGCCTTTGCCTGTCCGTCATCAGATTAGCAGACCGGGGTTTAAACATTGTTGTCACTGGTTCTGTTCTGCCATGACCATATTATTAAAAAATATAATACGAATTGACTCCACTTTCTCGTTTTTGTACCTGTAATGTATATCTGTTATTAGCATGCATTGAGCTGTCACTAGAATTAAATAGCCGTGTATGACCGTGCCCACGGGACGGATTAAGGCTGTTTGTATTGTGTACGTATGCATGTTTGTGACTAAAGCGTGTACGAAACCTGCAGCAGCGAATCGGGTGATAATGGTGACTAGCGATGTGACACGACAATCAGATAGATGATACGCGTTTTGAAAACGCGGCAACGACCGGGGGAAAAAGGATATTATAGCGTTAAATTTGAAGATGTATCGTACTTGAGACCAGTTGTTGGTCGCTACCGTGTTAATTTCATCAAACATGTCCATGCATGTGTTTAACTCATCGTACTTAATTTCTTTGCGTCTTACTATGTACACATATATGGTAATATTGGGTATTGTGGTCCACTTTACGTAACATATTTGTGTGGAAAGTAGATTAAAAACTGAGTCGCTTCTGTCTGGTGATGAACTAAGAACAGGCAAGGCCAGACACAATGCTGTAATAGTGGTGTGCACATTTCCTAAAGTTACTAGTCTTCTGAATGCGGTCTGTGACATCAGCAAGACTCCATTAGTTATCTCAGCATTTAGTGCAGCAGTAGGCAGCCCAGGTGCTGTAGGGTTCTACTTTAAAAACACAGAGCTCGCCAAAGATCGAACTTGATAAAATCATGTCTGCAAACACTATTACAAGACATTCCTTGTTCTGGAACCACCTATGTAAAAAGTAATAGAGAGATCCCCAAAACACCCAGAGAAGCGAATTGGAGACATACTTAAAATGGCAGGGAAGACATATGGAGAACTTGAGCTTGTGGGGCATAGCAGGAGAAGGAAAAGGAAGGGAATTACGTTATTTTCATGATGAAATAAAATAATGATCGTTTACTGTTAACTGGATAAAGATGTATATTTATGCTTCCTTGGCTACACAAAGGCACGTGACAATAAAACATGTAGATATTTTTGTATGATAAAAATGCTTGCAGATCTGAAGATGGACGGAAAAGATTTGACAAGAATATGAACTAGGAACAGAGTGCAGTAATAAGATTAAAGAGGGAAAAATAATGCTTGGAGTAATACAATGTTGTGTGTTCCCCTGGCCATTTGTGCAGTGAGAAGATCCACAAGGGGTATTGATGGTGTGACAGAGATACCATTGGGAGAACATAACGTTAGATATGAAGATAATACCTGATAAGGGTGGAATTAGGATGCCGTCAAATTACCACCTCTATCGACACCAGGTATTACAATGCAAGATGTGGGTGTCTTATCTGGTTTAGATTGTTGCTGTGTGTGTGTTGCAGTAGAACAGTTCAGGGTACACCACAGGCAACATGACGTGTAGAGTCATAGAAATGGTAACTTCGCTTTAGGTTTATACCATTTATTGCACGCCACAAAACAGTCATGATACTTATGTTATCATCGGCATAATACAACGAATGCAGCATTCAAACTCATGTTAACTGACAGTCATGTAGAAGTCAATACTCAATAGTTGTATGGAAAACAAATATCATAGCGAAGCTTGATAAATAATACATATAACTTCTGCAACCGTGGTCAGCTGCAGATCCTTAATGTTCATAGACAATAATAATTATTCCTTCCTGATGCTAGCAGATCAGATGTATACAATACGTCCGTTTACTGTCTGCACGTGAGTAGCATACATGGATTACAGGTCAGCTCGACCTTTATAACCTTCCTAAGTCTAACCATCTGACTTGGACGTGATCTCTGATATAACGAATCCTGGAACACAGACAATAGTCTTGTTGGTCTAGAGCGACCCATAGATATATAACTAGTTCAGGTATAAAGATACCGGTGACTTAATCCTAGTCAAAGTACCTCTCCATTTTGAATCACACAGGCGAGCAAAAAGGCGACAAAATGACGAACCTCTAGATGATAGCCTAAAGTTCGATACAAGAGGAATTACCTTATTTCGGAAAATCAACCATGAACATATGCCTCCAGGCAGGCTTGAATAATACGGGGAAATAGTCTAGTTAGCTAACTAACTCACAAAGACAATGTATTTCCCTCAGAGAATCACAAGACGCAGTCGCGTCCGCTCGCTAATCAGTCCATTTCTCAACTTCCCGACCTGGGCGGAACAACAAAACGACAACCCAGTCGAGACATGCGCAGAGTGACAATCTCTGAGTCGCTGTTCACAATAAGACGATTCTAAGAACATTCGAGATAAAAGTCTTACACAGTCGCGCCTTTTATGGACATGAACAGAAGCGTTAAGAAAGGTTTCAAACATCTACAACAGTTGACTGATACTACCAAATAAGGAGATATGGTCACGCTTCGTTCAAGACATTATAGACCGAACGTGTCTCTATACAAGAGGAGGTAAACTCATAAAAAATAGCAGTATCGATATTTCGGGTTCTGTCCCTTTGACCATAAAATATATATAACATGCATTTCAGTCAAATAATGATCATACATACGAAAAACGATCATACAAAGACTTTGGAAAAAAGTAATTATTTGTGCGTAACATTACCGCACCCTCCCGGGAAAAAAAAAAATGAAACATTTTTTTTTTTAAATCCTGGAGCCGGAAAAATCTAGGCTCCTAACGCACGTATGATGCGCGGATATACCTAACAAAATAGCTCAACACTTGGAGCAAAACTGAGATCATATCCCAGGTCCTTAGAGAAAAAATTTATCTAAGTATACGCGTATATATCCCAGGAAGGTGCCACCAACACAAACCACAATGCTGGCAACATCATAATAAAAGTCAAATTATTCTCATACCAATATATGAAATCAAATATATTATTATGATATCATACAATGTGTTGCAAATAGCGGTGTAATATATTAATATACCGCACTATTTTATTACATTATGTAATGCATCAGTAACTAATAAGTAATACATGTGTTGATCTTCGTTGACATAAAACATTCAATAGAAGAAGATGTGGACATCATCCGCTCCCAATCTAGGACAGGACTTGATATACTCAAAGTTCCACAATGGACACAATCTCGTATCTTCAATGATGTGCTGCGAAAATATCAATAACACAAATCTTAAAGACAACTGGTAAATCTCTCAATACAATCCTGAAAATAATTTATTTAAATGTGGCCGAGTGATCTTTTGGCCCGTATATCACTAACTAAGCCTTCTTAGATAACACTGGCTAACAAAAAAAAATTTTTTTTTTCTTTCTCTAACATTTCTATGTTTTTCTGGTCAATTTTAATGCGCTGTTTTTAAATCTGCAAACCGTTTTTCTCTATCAGGTCGGGATCTCTAGAAATACGCAATTGAAGTTTTTTTAACAGCGCATAGTATTACAACATCATTTGTACAAGAAGTATAATAGTTATGTAGGCTTGAATTTCTTTGCAGTCGACTTTCGTCGGTGAATGGCATGTGGTACATCGCGATGAAGCATCCAACAATAATCGGCAAGCATGGTCACACTCCACCGTCCTTGATAACGTGACTCCATTACGGCGATATCTTGATGGAATCGTTCTCCATGTTCATCGCTGACTTCGCCAAGGTTGTCAGGGAAAAAGTCAAGATGCGAATCGAGCAAATGGATTTTGAGGGACATGTTACAGCCCATAAATCTGTATGCATCTATGCACTGCTTAACAATATGCACATAGTCGACAGATTTGTGATTTCCCAGAAAGTTATCGACGATCGATTTGAATGCCATCCATGCGCGACGTTCACTACCATGTAACAAGTTCTCGAATTGTTTGTCTGCAAAAACTTTCCTAATCTGAGGTCCTACAAAGATACCTTCCTTTATCTTTGCATCGCTAATTTGCGGAAACTTTTCTCGAAGATAAGTGAAAGCTTTGCTCGTTTTATCTAACGCTTTTATGAAATTCTTCATGAGCCCCAACTTTATATGTAACGGTGGTAAAAAGATGCTGTTTTCTTTGTTAACTAATGGCTCGTGTATTACATTTTTTATGCCCGACCTGCATACGATCCCTGATAGGCCACACCTTTCTTGCATAATGTTCCTGTCTGTTGCGGCTGTCCCATTCACATAGGAAGCAACAAAATTTAGTATACCCAGTCTGCATGCCCGTGAGAATTGCAATGACCTTTAGGTCCCCACAAATCCGCCATTGGTAGTCATTGTACTTTATTTTTGCCAAAAGTATAGCCATATTGTCATAAGTTTCTTTCATATGAACAGAGTAGGCGACTGGAATTGATGAAAATAAATTTCCATTATGCAATAACACGGCTTTTAGACTAGTCTTGGAAGAGTCGATGAAAAGTCGCCATTCGTTGACTATGTGCTCATGACCGAGGTGCACCATTAGACCTTTTACATCTTTGCAATAGCAAATGTCATCATCCATCTCAAAGTATTGAACAAGTTCTCTGTGTCTATGACGAAATTTAGATATCGGAGTATTGGGCGCTAAAAGATTCCATTCTTTGAGTCGCGAACCGAGTAATTCTGCTTGTCCTTTGGTGAGAGCGAGATCCCGTATTAGATCTGAAAGTTCTGAATGGTTAATTAAGTGAACACCATCATTCACCGGTATATAATCCGAGTCAGAATTAGTTTCTAAAGCAGGTAAACTATCACTTTCTGATGGTTCATTCACGTCCAACGGATATTGTATTAGTGGAACTGGGATCGGACACGTGATTGGATCATGAGGCACTGGTTTCGAAACCGATTCAGTATTTGGATAAACCACAGACTTTCTAGTTTTAAAAGTGAAACCATAGATATTTGTCAAGCAGAAGTAACAATCAGTAGCGTGATTTGTTGGTTCACGCCATATTACTGGCACTCCAAAAGGCATCGACTTATGCTTCGGCGATTTTCGTAACCAACCTGCCAATGTATTTGCACAAGTCGAACAAACTGCATTTGGCTTCCAAGATTTATTTGCATCATCAACTTTCGAATCGAAATAAAGTTCATATGCTTTCTTTAGCAATGGTGTAAAGTTTTTCTGGTGAACACGATCGGTAAAATATCCGCACACGTAACAGAACAGATCAGCCGAATTTCTACAACTTCTAGAAGCCATATTTCACTCAAATTTTTTCAAAATACAGTAACTATTTGAAATATAACGTAACATATGTCATGCATCTTTTAGCAGTATAAAAAGTAGAATTATTTTGCATTTTATTAATTTTTAAAAAGTTATATAGTAAAAATGAAACGGAGCAAATAACGGTTTCCCAAAAATATATTTATTCACAAATATCTTAAGAACCCGACGTGATAGAGATAAACGGATTTCAAATTTGAAATCAGCGCAAGAAACTGACCTAAGAACACTTATTCTTATATAAGAAAGAAAAATGTTGTTTGTCAGTGTAATTACATGGTACAATGTTATAAATTCCCCCTCAAAAAAGTGAGAACAAAAAAATCTAGTAACATGTCATTATAACATTGGACTGTATATCAGGAAATATATATATATGACAGAAGAATCATGTGGAATCGTGTGGGCATCTGGACAGAATGTCCGCCATTACATTATCCGAACCACGGATAGC
>JAMPIV010021516.1:0-76040 GCA_024509875.1 Oreohelix idahoensis
CCCCCCAACCATACCCCCCCCCCCCACCCCCCCCCCAACCCCCCCACAACCCACACCCCACACCCACCAACCCCCCCCCCCCCCCCCACCAATAAACCCCACCCCCCCCCCACCCAACTAAAACCACCCCCACCCACCACCAAACCAAACCCCCCCCCAAAAAAACAAAAACCAACAACCCCCCCCCCAATTAACCCCAACCAATTTAAACCATTATTAAACCACCAATCACAACACCCCTCTCCCACTACCAGCCAAAAACACCATACTAATTTCTCCCCGTCCACACCCCCCCCAAACCAACAAACCCCACAACCTACACCACAACCCCCACCCAAAAAACAAATAAACTCCAAAAAAAAAACTAAAAACACCCACTACCAAAAAAATCCAAAATCCAAAAACAACAATCCAACCCAATAAAAACACCACCTCAACATCTACCTAAAAAACAATAAAATTCATCACAATCTTCCCTCAATAAAACCAAATTATTAAATATAAATAAATATACAAACAAACAAAATAAATAAAACTTAATATAAACATATAACATTATGCTTATATTTATGGAAGTCTAGAAGTTCGACAAATTGTCGAAACAAACTGAGAAACTCCGCTATATAGCTTTTTTCTCTTAGCACGAAACGACCTGTCTACTGCGAATTTAGAAGACTGAATGAAAATAAAGTTTCAAACTCTGGTTATATCTTAAACCAGACGAAGAGGTAAACTTTTATTTAGCAAAACGAAATAATCCCCCCTTCCGTCTATATCACTTACGTAACTAGACGCTGGCAACAACATGCCAATGCCAAACCCGTGTCTTCGCACCTATCGCCAACTATCTGACCGTGAGCGCGCGTGTCAGAGGCGAAATGCCAGACACTCTGTCGGCTCTGGGCGAGCATGGATGGCGCGATTCACACCTCCGTCCAGCTATCGGACCTTGAGTGCTCATGGCAAGTGCGAGAAACGCGGTGACAGGTGAAAAATGCAGACGAATATCTCGCCCATAAGTCTGGCGAAAACGAATATTCACAGTGTGTTTCGTCTGGTGCAGGGAAAGCTGTAGACTTATGTCTGCTCCTATGTCTGGCCAGACGAATATGTTCACAGCTTCGTCCAACTGACACCTAATGCCATAGAATGCATTCTCACGCCAAATCGTCTGGTGAGGGACTGAACGTTGCGTCATAACTGCGTTCTTAGTGTAGTCAGCCATGAAATGCGTTTCTAAATGAGAAACGAAACTGGCGAAAGTGAGAATGGCAAAAATAGTAATGTATTATAGTCGCAAACGAACGAATGCGAAAAAACGCAGGAAAAAGGTAAAGAGCGATAATAAAAATAGAGGATACGGGTGGAAGAAATTAAGAGGAAAATATAGAAAATTCAATGAACATAACTCTCCCTGACAATGGCTTAGTCTATCCTCTCATTTTAGGGAGGAAATATGTGTTCCTTGGAGATCCCTCAGGTGACCCTAGGCTGACACAAAAGATAGAGAACCCAGGACAAGCTTCAGCGGCCCCACAGTTGTCATTTTTACACAGCCTGAATATTTCAGAGCTGAAGCAGGCACACAGGGCCGATCAAACCCTATGGCTTTGCTTTTCCAAGTTGTATGGTAATTACTTCCATACTCCTCATGAAGCATTTTACAAGGAAAAAAGTTTAGACTGTAGACGGGTGGGGAATAAGAGGCAGTTAGTTGTCCCACTCCCCCTTCGCACCTGCCTCATGCAAGAAATGCATTTAACCATGCCTCATCCCACAAAAGGTTCATATGCCCTGGTAAGGGATATTTCCCTGAATTACTTCTGGCCAGGCTTGCGACATGATGTTCGACAGTTTGTGCAAGATTGCTCTGTTACCCATAGCCCGGATAACCAGAAGAATGAAACTACGAAGAAAGAGTCTGAGCAGAGTAACCAACAACCAAAGTTGGATAACTCGTACCTGAACTCGACATTTCTATGTAGTAAAGCAGAGTTGTCGGCGTCTGTGGCCTAATGGATATGAACGCAGTTTCATAATCCAGATATACCAGGTTCGAAACTTGCTGCAGGCGGTTTGATAGCAGATCGCTTTGTGTGGATTTTTAACAATGGTATAAGCGCCGTACCGTTCAGAAAGCAATGGCAAACTACTGAACGTAAAAATTGCCTAGATAAATCACAAACAGCCAATAAAAGCTGGCTCCCGGCCTTCATGTGTGGCTCCATTTGAGTCCAGCGGAACTGTTTCCACTGACGGGAGAAGGGGCGAAGGCGAGTTACTGGTGCCTTAAAACCAGCAGCTTCATGCACATAGGGCTTGTGATCCTTGGTTGGTAACCTATCTAGGAGAAGGTAATACTGAATTCAAACCATTGCTGCCTAGCGGGAATATTCTTTTACACGAAAGGCTTCGGGAGTAAACCCTGAGGATAAATCTGGAGTCGGAGTCCCTAAGGCAGTCTAATGTTGATTAGACACTATTCTGGCAACTCATACGACGTGGCTGGTACCTACTGTATCGGCTACTGCCGTTCCTTAAGACCTACCGGCTGTATGGAGAGGGAGAACATGCTACATGGGCAACAGCTTGATCTCAGTATAACTGTGACCAACCTTGCGCTATGGAGAGGACACTGCAGGTTTACCCTATAGTGTCGGCATACCTTCCATCTACGGTGTCTACGCCACCTCCTCGAAATTTCGCGGAAGGACAAAGTGACAAAAGCCGAGGTGTTGTCACGTGCTGGCCTTCAAAGCATATATACACTGCTTAGACAGCGCAGACTACGCTGGCTTGGCCATGTACGCCGCATGGTAGATGGTAGCATCCCGACAGATATCTTTTACGGGCCACTGGCAGATGGCAAAAGAACAGTTGGGTGACCGCAAAGATGTGTGCAACAGAGACATGAGAGCACTGGCCATAAATCCAGCAACCTGAGAGGAAGAAGCTACCGACCGCCCCACTATGTGTACATGTATATTTGAAACGGTTATGCGTACATGGAACAAGCAGTTCCAATATTAAGTGGCAGCGTGCCCAGTGTAGTTGTGGGGGTTGGGGGTTGGGGGTTGGGGGGGGGGTTTCGGATGAGACTCAGAAAGAATAGGCCTACTGTTCCTTGAGGCAACTACGATGAGGTGGTGAATAGGCTGAAAATCCCCTGTAAAACAAACTGCTCTAGAATCTGCAGCTATTAAAGCACATGTATACTTTAGTGCAGTTTTTCTGAAATAGAACCAACCACAGTGGGGGGATCATCCTCCGGGAGTAGCAAAAAAAAAAAAGAAGGAAATATGATGATGATGATGGGTAGAATCTAAGTGCGGATTTTGGAAGAATTGCAGCCCTGACATAATAAATTACAAATTATTCAATGCTTTTAAAATGTACTTGAACAGGGAAACTCAGCGTGACGTAAACAGTCCCTGTCTACACAATCCATTACAGTGTTTACTTGACAAGTATAATTAACTTTTATAGTCCCCACGGAAAACCTATGAAATATTGGTATAGCGTACACTAGCACTCATTTTATAAAACTAGGTGATATATTTCAAGTAAAAGTATGTAAAAAAGGTAAAGGATCCCGTTTACACGCCCACTGAAGCATATTGGGAATATGGTGTTAGGCCCATATTTTCTCGACCATCGGCACACTAGGGGTGATGTGGTCAGCATCACGCCGGCCGCCTTAACCTTCCCAGAGTTGCTCTGGTACCCAATTGGGGCTGGGTAAAAGCAGTATTAAAAATATGTTATGTTAGCATGCGAACTGCCGAGAAACGGATGAGTTTATGAATTCATACATACACTGTCTTACGACAACTGTTATAGTGCAGTCTTCATACATTCTTCTTCTTCATTTTGAGTCGACTATAGTGTTTTTATACCCTGTTCAACCTGGAAATTGGTTATAATTGGGGTATATTGTGTGCTTCTTCATACATATACTGTCTTACAACAACTGTTATAGTGCAGTCTTCATACATAATACTGTCTTATTACAACTGTTATAGTGCAGGCTTCATACATACACTGTCAAATAACAACTTGTTATAGTGCTGTCTTCATACAAATACTGTCTTACAACAGCTGTTATAGTGCAGGGTTCATACATACACTGTCTAATAACAACTTGTGATAGTGCTGTCTTCATACAAATACTGTCTTACGACAACTGTTATAGTGAGGAATTCATACATACCTTGTACACTGTCTTACAACAACTGTTATAGTGGCTGTTTGTCTTATTACAACTGTTATAGTGCAGGCTTCATACATACACTGTCAAATAACAACTTGTTATAGTGCTGTCTTCATACAAATACTGTCTTACAACAGCTGTTATGGTGCAGGCTTCATACATACACTGTCTAATAACAACTTGTGATAGTGCTGTCTTCATACAAATACTGTCTTACGACAACAGTTATAGTGAGGAATTCATACATACCTTGTACACTGTCTTACAACAACTGTTATAGTGCAGTCTTCATACATACAAGTATACTGTCTTACAACAACTGTTATAGTGCAGTCTTCATACACATACTGTCTTACAGCAACTGTTATAGTGCGGTCTTCATACTCACATTGGTATCGTAAGGACAAGTGACAGCCAGAGTCACTGACGCACAGGCGACGCCGAGAACCAAAAGGACGAAAAGATTTCTGGTAGACTTCATTTCTATTTTTTTTCTTTCTATAAGTTAAACACACACCTGGGGAGATAACTACAGTTCACTGTGAACGTCTTTAATAGTTACAACAGAGTTCAGTTGATTGAATTCTGAGAGAAAAATTTAGTTACTAATTTTTATTGTAGTCAAATTTATATTTCTACTGAATTGGACACACTGCTTCTACTTTCACTTATTTTAGATGCTGAGTAAGTTGTATTTTATAGCTAACAGTTAGGTTTACCTCTCCGTATAATAATTCTTTTGCGCTTTGCTTTATACAGACGATATAATTCTGATAACTTTATCTCACTGAGATAAAAGAATGTATGCTCATTCCATGTATTTCTGACTCCAGAACAAAGACAATGTTTTTTCCATTTTGTTTTATGAATTGTCCTTCTAGGGAATAGCTGAACAAAGGACATAAGTACAGATTTAAAAACAAATGTGTGATATATAGTGTATCACACATTTTGGTGATGTTTGGTTTTGGGTAAAAGGTATGTTCAAGTTACTATCTCATTGCACACGGACTACTCCATCAGTGCTCCGATCTCCTCCCTTAGATCACACAAGGAGGATATCAGCACAGTGCACGAACTCCGTAGCACCGGCGAGAATCTCAATGTGTGTATATAGGAATCACACATTCTATAAATATGTTTGTTGTGGGTAGGTTTATAAATTTTAAATTTTGCCAGGCTTCGGCCTGATAGGCCTACACTTTACGCAACTTGCACACGGGACCTCCTATTTTTCGCCCTTATTCGAGAAGGCTAGATATCCGATCTCCCAACCCAGGGGGAAGTATGACATCATTAGGACCATTGTGTTCTGAAAAAATAATTGTCCATAAATTATATTCCGACCACAACATGAGTTAAGGGTTATCAAGTGTTGCTGTTTCACTGATATAACGACCACAACATGAGTTAAGGGTTATCAAGTGTTGCTGTTTCACTGATATAACGACCACAACATGAGTTAAGGGTTATCAAGTGTTGCTGTTTCACTGATATAACGACCACAACATGAGTTAAGGGTTATCAAGTGTTGCTGTTTCACTGATATAACGAGCGCATCGAACTGTATTAGATGCAAAATTAAAAACAAAAGGACGTTCAAAGTGTGTTTACACGTTCACTCTTGGAGTGTGCTGAGATGAGACATAATCGGTCTCAAGTGTATTAATGTTAGTTAGTTGCTTAGCAAAACAAGGAAATAATCCCCGTGAAAATCAACGTGTTTAATGTACGTAAATATTTTACGTCAATCTGTCTGAAAATGTTGGATTATGCGTGATGCCATTCATAAATTTATTACTGAGAGTGGAAATTATCATATGTATCTCTGACTCTAGCCATTGATAAAAGGATATTAGAATTAGATCGAGTAAATATATAACAGACACCTGCACATAACTTTGAATGAAAGTACAAACAGTTACTTAGAATTCGGGGCAGCCGACATCAACATCAGGATTGTCTACCAAATAACACCAATGGAACAGCCTTTTTTACACACAATTAAAAAAAAATCTGGATAGTCCTATAAATAGAAGATTAACAAGCACTTGAAAATTATCAAATTATGTCGGAAGCTATCTGTGCTTTCATGTTTTCTTCTCTATGGTGCTAAATATCTGGAGAGATACAGAAAAGCAAAAACGTGCGAAATTGTTATTTTTTTACTACAACTTATTTAAGATTTGTGGGTCACCGAATGCGTTTTGGGAATAAATCACCAACCAAGATCTGGTGACAATATGCTTGTTCTTGTACATGCCACACTCACATGACTGGGTACCACACATTCTCAAGATAAGAAACCACAGAAAAGACCCCGATGCCATGGACAAGAACTTTAGCTTCCCTTCGAGATCCCTATAATTAAAACGAAAGAATGGGCCGATTTTTAGAAAAAAACCTGACGGAGGACTGTGGAGGCTGAGATGCAAAGAATGAACCAGAGTTGGGGCACTGTACGAAGGATGGCCGCCGACCGAGCAAAGTGGAATCAATCTGTTGTTGCCCTACAAGACGCCACTAGGCGTGATGGTCACTGACTGCTTTGACGGTCGGCGGCTAAGGATCAAAGAAGAAAGAAGAAGAATATGTGAATGAAACTTAGTATGATAACCATTGATGATCATGATGTTTTGAAGTCCCACCGTGGAAGTCATCAAAATGTTGCATTTGTGTGTACAATGGACTTGGATTATTAATCGAATTCTACTTGGCTAATCATGTTCACCGCTGAGTTATAAACTGTTTTCGCTCATTCATTTCTCGGGGCAATTTACGTACGCACATTATCGTAACACTTAGGAGCATTTAAACGGAAACTGAGAACTCATCCTCAACTCCATTCCCGGATGTGACCGTATTAGAGACCCGGACAATACCTCAACCAGACGAGCCGGACTATACCTCAAACAGACGAGCCGGACAATACCTCAACCAGACGAGGCGGGCAATACCTCAAACAGACGAGCCGGACAATACCTCAACCAGACGAGCCGGACTATACCTCAAACAGACGAGCCGGACAATACCTCAACCAGACGAGCCGGACTATACCTCAAACAGACGAGCCGGACTATACCTCAACCAGACGAGCCGGACAATACCTCAAACAGACGAGCCGGACAATACCTCAAACAGACGAGCCGGACAATACCTCAAACAGACGAGCCGGACCAGGCGGGATTTTGAAATACGGCAACTTTCATTATCATTTTCCTTTTCTCTCCTTGTGAAGCATCGAACCACGACTGCAGAGGTCCTCCTTGCCGGAAGAAAAGCACAAGGAATTCACGTGATTTTGAATAAGTGAATTATTTATCAATTCGTTTTACATAGTGAGGTTGCCAGTGTGACGGTATTGCCTCCCCTGCTTTGCAGTAGTGGTCCAACACTGGTCAGAACTCAAGAGTATCTAATATGGACTTCAAAGGTATCTACCATCGCACAAGATTACGCTTGGCAGACATTTAGATAGAAGGGTGATGACAGTTCTATTACAAAGGGAGTCTTCACAAGATAAATAGATTAAGCGAGAACAATACTGCTTTGGCTGAGTATGTTAACTCTGTAATTCTGCCGACGGTTTTGTGAAGGATTTAAGCACTTATTACTTTCAGCTCGTTTAAGCCCCCACCCCTGATTTACTCAGTGGAATTCTATTATTCTAGTATAGCTCTGTTTAGAGTGTGTGTAGTAATTTGACTGAGACAAACATGCAGTAACTTTAAAATGATTAAATCGAAGTTAAATTTGTAACATTACAAATAACAAAATTTAATAACCACTTTAGGTTTTAACAGTTGGAAAATAATTTGAATAGTTATGGATCAAGAAAAGTTATCATCATGGTCTTTAAGGATTGTGAAGTATTAAAAGAAGTCCAAGTGGCAGCATATATTTGAACTTAGCTGACAATGATGGTTCTGCTCCTTCTTATGGGTTGGTTCTTTTCACTCTGCTCACGCTTGTCTCTGGTCAAGGTTGTCGTGGGTAGCTCGTTTCCCAGAAATGTCAAAGAGAGTCTACCAAGTGAGTCCTTCGTCTTAAAGCTTAGGCCACTGTTCCCTTCTTGTTCCAGAGATGGCACTTTCTGCTGGTAATACCAAAAACTATGGTGAAAGAATATGTTTTCGATTCACTGATTGAAAAGTGTTTATACACTGATATGTTTTCGAAATTTATTATTTACAAATGATTTAAGTTTAAAACTTCCATTAACTTTAAAATGAAAGTTTTCAAATTCACATTTACACTGGTTTAAGCTTTAAAATTTACATTAATTTTAAAGTGACTATGTTAATAGGGACATTTACATTGCTTTGAAAATGTAAGTATTATACTTAGAATGTACACCGTTTCTTTCATCTTTCCCTCCCTGCTCCATAGGGAACCTGGAACTACTTTTTGCTTTTAGTTCTCTGTTCGAAACTAGCAATAAAGCAATCACCAGCCGTGCAGTGGTGGTTCACGAATCATTTCTATACGCTGAGGTTGCCAGCCTCATATGACTTTTACATCCACAAGCGAGTTTCACATATTAAAATTCACATATATATATATATGTGGTAGACCTTGGACATTCTGACCTTCGTGGTTCTGCGACACTGCCGGTTGCATTATAACGATCACGCAGAGTTTGTACGACAGAGTGGGCAACTCCTAATCTCCTAGCAACTTCTCGCAGCCCTACATCATCCTGCAGCCATGCCATCGCTCTCCATCTGTCAACATTGGTCAAACATTTATTACAAATAAGGGAGGGAAACCTGAGGCCTGTAAACAGTAAATTAATATGAAACAAATATAAAGGTATGTTATCAGGCACTCGCAGGAAATAAAGAAGTAGAACACCAGACAACAGAAAAACAACAGACATGAGTGGCTTACCCAGGATTTGAACACTGGACCTTCCGTGCGACAACCCCGCCTAGCCATGCAAGCGAATCACACTATCCGCTCTGCCATCTACGCATCATCAAAAATGATGTTTCAATGGCAGGTCAATAGTGCGAACCACAATACACGACACCAGAAGTCCTCCATGGGCAGTTCAGCCTATTAATGACGCAATCACTTCTGTTGTATTTCTATCAAGCAGTATAGGCCGAATCCAACAAGACCCTTAGGACCTTAATACTGTGTCCAGTAATGATAGTAGACAAGTACAGGCCTAGGTTTTCCCTCCCTTATTTGTAATAAATGTTTGTACAATACCAAACCTACCCACTATCCTGTTCTCACTGTTCTAGTCTACTATCATTTACTGGACACAGTATTAAGGTCCTATGGGTCTTGTTGGATTCGGCCTATACTGCTTGATAGAAATACAACAGAAGTGATTGCGTCATTAATAGGCTGAACTGCCCATGGAGGACTTCTGGTGTCGTGTATTGTGGTTCGCACTATTGACCTGCCATTGAAACATCATTTTTGATGATGCGTAGATGGCAGAGCGGATAGTGTGATTCGCTTGCATGGCTAGGCGGGGTTGTCGCACGGAAGGTCCAGTGTTCAAATCCTGGGTAAGCCACTCATGTCTGTTGTTTTTCTGTTGTCTGGTGTTCTACTTCTTTATTTCCTGCGAGTGCCTGATAACATACCTTTATATTTGTTTCATATTAATTTACTGTTTACAGGCCTCAGGTTTCCCTCCCTTTTTTGTAATAAATGTTTGTACAATACCAAACCTACCCACTATCCTGTTCTCACTGTTCTAGTCTACTATCATTTACTGGACACAGTATTAAGGTCCTAAGGGTCTTGTTGGATTCGGCCTATACTGCTTGATAGAAATACAACAGAAGTGATTGCGTCATTAATAGGCTGAACTGCCCATGGAGGACTTCTGGTGTCGTGTATTGTGGTTCGCACTATTGACCTGCCATTGAAACATCATTTTTGATGATGCGTAGATGGCAGAGCGGATAGTGTGATTCGCTTGCATGGCTAGGCGGGGTTGTCGCACGGAAGGTCCAGTGTTCAAATCCTGGGTAAGCCACTCAACATTGGTCAAGCGTCTTAGCTGAGCCATGGCTAAAATGGTAAATGTTACAAACATACCCATTGCCCGTTCCTTCCGAAAAGTGGGTGACATGTGTTCACTATAGTCACGACTTGCACGTGAAAAGCAAATTTCAGCAATGTTATCAACAGGCTTTGCCATAGGAAGCATTTTCAAACATGCATTATTTCCCTTTCCACCACGTACATTTGATTGACCTTGGAGGTACACACACGTAACGCAGATTTGATTTATTGTCAGATTAACAAACATTGTTTAAGCATGCAACAAAATGCAGCAAAACTTTTTTGACTGAGTGTTTCAGGTTTTTAAAAAAACATGCATAGTTGAAATGACCTAAAAATTGAAAGTGGCCTTTAACTTTTTTTGAGCAGTATATATTTATATATATATATATATATATATATATATATATATATATATATATATATATATATATATATATATATATATATATATATGTTTTTATTATATTTATATACTGTTCCAAAAAAAAAGAAACGCATAGCTACTGAAAGCACACACATAACTATAATTTTGACATTCAATAACTTTTTTAATTTAATGAGTTAATTGTTCAAATTGCACACAAGAATACCTTAGGGTTCAACCAATCAATTGATAGTTGTTTTGCATCTGGGTCACGAGAGTTTTTTGGAGTACGGGCTTTCCCGTTAGTATGGTGTGTGGCCTCCTCTTGCATCGATCAGCGACTGGCATCTCCTGGGCATGGATGCGATCAGACGTCTGATGTGGGCCTGTGGGATGGCTGCCTACTCTTCCAGGAGTGCCTGGAACAGATCACGACGAATGGCTGGAGCAACGTCTCGGCGACAAACACGTCTATGCAGCTCATCCCACAGGTGCTCAATCGGACTCATGTCTTGAGACAGAAATGGCCAGGGAAGGGTGAGAATGTTGTTGGCAGTCAGGAACTGCGTGGTCAACCGTGCACAATGGGTGCCTGCATGCATTTTTGACGGAGTCATCTGTCAAGTTATTTGCTTATGTTTTTATCATAAGAATAATTGTGTCTTTACCTGCGATGTCAGGTTGATTAGGGGTTGTCTTCCCTTGTTTATTCATTCATTGTGTTTGACCTTTAGGGTCAAAGGTAGACAGTTCGGGCGTATGCCCATGGGCAGGTTTTTTTAAGCGGGAGTTGAGTTAGACTTCCGGCAAGCCGGGGAAGTGTCCTGGTTTCTGAAGGGACGAGAGTCCATTGTGTTTTTCGGGGAGAATCTTCGAAGTGACTGCACTGGCAGTTTTCCCCAGTGAATCTCTGTGCGTTGGAATGACAGCAGAGTTCCTTGTTAAGTTCTGTGGACTCGGTTACAGGTAATACCGACTTTTTCCATTACTATGCTTTCGGTAGCAGAACATGTTAGAAGATTGCCTAGTCTGTGAACTGCAGCTCACCGGTCCTCCATTTCAGAACTTATTTGTTGTGCTCAAGGTAGCCATCCAAGACTATTAGTCTTCATACCATCCAGAAATCCAGTGACGAAGATATATTGTGGGAGCCGCAGATTGGCGGCATATTTATGTCTACAATAAGCATTACTGCAGGGTTGATGGTAACCTGCTTATCAGAAGTACACAGCCGACGTCAGAACGAGGCCTGTGTTTTCGGCTATTATACTACAGCCTGATAATGTGCAATTGGCGGGGAATGCCAAGTTGCACCTATGTGTCAAAGTGATTAAGGTATCTGACGCGTTTAGTCAGTAATCCCAGGGCGACGCCACGAACTGTCCTTATTGAAGAACATTGTATTGACCATGCACGAATATTCAAATGTTTACCAGCTTGCTGAATGCCTAATGTATACCTATCGATTTCCGGTCAGCATGACCTTGTTTACACTGACTGTTCCTGTTGATACCATGTGTGTTCTCGTCAATAAATGTTTTGAAACGTGCCTGCAGTGTCCAAGCATCCTTGACTACTGCATGTGAGTGTATGGGTTGCAGGGTCTACATACATACGAGCCTAAACACATTCGCGCCTTCATTCGCACCCACACTCAGTTCATCATACGCTCGCACTACACACCTAACAACATGTATACTGTCTTGGGCCAGTGATCACCTCAACAAGAGAAAAAGTACAGTTACATTTTTTGGTGGACCAGTTACGTGGGCTCTTCTGATACATTTCTTGTGGACAGAGCGAGCAATTAACATTATTGATGACATTAATGTGGTCCAGAAATTTACATTTCATGGGGCTATTTGCGTGAGAAGGACAAGTACACATTACATTTCTGATCTGTGGGTCTAAGCTACACACTGGACAGCTGTAACACACATCGCTAATTCTACACTTGCAAGTTTTGGCTACAACAGGACAGAAATAGGTCATCAACTGTTGACCCAGATAAACAGTGCTAGCATTTATGTTATAATGCTACATAAACCACAACAGGACAAGTACTGAAGTTAACATCTAGGCATTTGCTACGTGGACCACAACTGCAAGTCGAGTCCCTTTTTGTAAACGGTACCGCTGGTCGTTTACACGTTTCAGTCAACAACAGACTTTTCTACGCCCGAGCATTCAAGCTATATTGTTCGAGGTCAAGTGTTTGTAAACAGTACGTGGAAATTGTAAACATTCTATGTGCAAGTCCTAAGTCGAGAAGGTCATAGTAACTTTTGTTCGTGAATACCACTTTATGCTACAGTGGATTTGACATTCAGTGCGCGCTTGACATTTTGTTTCTGTGTTCGCAAGGAGCAAGAAATTTACTTTAGTTTCAGCTGTGACTGAACTTGTTTTGCAACACATTGAATTGATTGCTATTTATGTTAATTGTACTATTTTTGTGTATTTTTCTTGTGTTCTTTTGCGGGTTTTCGGTTGGTGGGTCTTACGGTAAATATGCCACTTAATCGAGGGTTACTGTAAGCGTTCTGTAGGGATTGCAATTTTCTTAATTGAAATTTGCTAGCGACTTTTGTTGCTATTTTTTTTTTTTAGCTGTGACGACATCAGTTAGTGTTGTTTTCGTTATTTTTCCGTTCTTTGATTTTCGATTAATTTTGTTTGTATCTGTTCTTCTCTCATTCCTTCCGTTTATTTCTTTACACCTTTTCGTTTATAACAGTGTTGCCATTTGTCTTGTTTATTTTTCGCGGTCATCATTACACATTTGTGTAACATTTTCTTTACTTTTTGCTGTATTGTTTATTTGACTTCCGCGAACGTTTTCGGTCATTGTTCTGTATCTTTGTTTTTGTATTTATGATTGTTCTACATTATTGTCATACACAGTCTACATACATATACTTGGTCATGTATTATTATTGTTATTGATAAGGTACACTCTTCATATAGAGATTGTTAATAAAATATTATTATCTAAGATATTTATACAAGTTCTTTGATAAAAGACTTGTTATCCACAAAGATTGAGACAAGGTGAAATACATATTCAAGTTCTTTAAAAAAAAAAAAAAAAAGACTTGTGCCCATAGTGAGTGGGATATAAAGGAATTATTTTCCACAGGTACTCAAGTGATTTTTTGTTACATTATAAACAAGAGGACCATACAAGGTCTTTGTCTAAGACTAAGAGAGTGAAATAAAGTGAAGTGAGTATACAAGTCTAGCATTTCAGACTTGTCTCCCATTGAAGTGGGATAAGGTAATTGTTGAATTTTTCAGGTTACTGATCTCATTAGACAGAATGTCTACATTGGATTTCTTCATCCAGCAAGGGTTGACTCTTGGTAAGTCTGGTAAAGAATTGGAAGAATATTCATCTGCTCTATTCGCCACTGCATTAAAGTCAGAAGAAAAGAAACAAAAAGAGGAAATTAAATTGAAAGCAGAAGCTGAACAAAGGAGAGCAGATGCTGAACTAAAGAAGCTAGATGCTGAGAATAGAAGATTAGAACTTGAAGAGAAAAGGTATCAAAGAGAAGATGCTGCTGAGGAGAGAAAAGCTCAAGCTGCTGCTGAGGAGAGAAAAGCTCAAGCTGCTGCTGAGGGGAGAAAAGCTCAAGCTGCTGCTGATGAAAGAAAATTCCAGATGGGAATGGAAGACAAAAAACTTCAAGCTGCTGCAGAGGAGAAAAAAATTCAAGCTCAAGCTGCTGCAGAGGAGAGAAAACTTCAAGCTGCTGCAGAGGAGAAAAAACTTCAAGCTGCTGCAGAGGAGAGAAAACTTCAAGCTGCTGCTGAGGCTGAAATTAGAAAAATGGAACATGAGGAAAGAAAACAGAAGATGGAACTTGATGAAAGACTCGCAACTTTGGAGTTAGAGAAATTGAAATTGGCGAGTACGGGTGCTCAGCAAACAACTTCGAGTACGACAAAGGAGTTTGTTAATAGGATTAAATTGCCTCATTTCAATCCTTTAAAGGATGACGTAGCAGATTATCTAGATAGATTCCAATTTTTATGCGATACGCATAACATAAAAAAGGAAAAATATGTTGAACAACTGATGGAATTTTTTACAGGTGACACAGTGACTACTCTTATGACAATAGACGAACATGACAGGACTAATTATGATGTTGTCAGAGCAGCATTGCTAAAAAAAATACCAACTAAAAGAAGAAGACTATCGTCTTCGTTTTAGGACAATGTTGCCAGAAAATGGAGTAGATTTCTCTGATTTTGTTACAAAAATACGTCGTACATTTACACGATGGGTTGAGTTGTCTCAGACTGAGAAAACATATGAAGGTCTAATGGACTTATTATTGCGAGATAAGGTTTTGTCATCTGTTAATGATTCTTTTCTTGCATTCCTTCATGAGCGTAAGCCTAAAAACTTAAAAGATATGGAGGAATACTGTTGTCAGTATGCCACCGCGCATCCCCATGCTACAGTTAGCAATTCTAAAGTGAAAGAAGGGTTGCCAGCTGCTTCGGCAACACCATATGGCCCTAATTTCAAAAAAAAATTTCAGGGTGCTCAACAAAACTGGAATAGGGGAAGTAATCAGAATTACACTCAGAAGCGGAGTAATCCAACACATGATGGTTCTTCGTCTATGAATTGGAGACAAGATGGTAGTTCTCGTAATTTTAGTGGTAATAATTTGAGACACTTTCGCAAAGGCTATCCAAATAATAACTATTCGAACTTTCGAGGTAATCATTCTCGACGTCAAGATTATGACGATGGTGAATTTAGAAACCGGGATTCAAACCGGAATGATGATTACAATAGGCAATATGATAACAATTACAGGGGAAATGATAGTCGAAATAATTACAGGGGAAATGATAATCGAGGCAGACCTAGGTTTAACAAAAAAAGACCTTTCCAACAGGCAAACTCTGCACAACAAGAGTTTGATGGAGCCTGTAATACAGTAAATGATAGTGGTAACTCTAGGGCTATCACTGGTTGTGCTTTCGATTTTGGGAGAGCAACTGAATGCCCCCAATGCTTAACATTGTTCGACTCATCGACTGTATCTACTCTAAGTTGTGGTCACCCTCTTCCTGCTCTACCTGCTACAGTTGCGCATGATGGGAGAGGATCTCTCATCTTACATAAAGGTCTAATAAATGATAGGCTAGTCTCAGTACTTTTCGATTCGGGATGTACTACCGTCGGGGTTAGGGAGTCTCTGATAGATCCTTGCTGTGCCACTGGAAAAACAATCAAATGTGTTACATTTGGTGGTACTATGGAAAGTTATCCTACTGCTATTATTAGGATTGACACTCCCTTCTTCACAGGAGATGTCCATGCATGTCTTCTTCCTAATCCTATTGCGGATCTTATAATCGGTCGTATTCATGGGGTTAAGGAATGCACCCCGCAACAAATTTCTAGTTGGGAGGAAAAAAAAAACATTCAAACGGTCAATGCAGTGGTGACAAGAGCTCAAGCTCTTAATCCCCCAACTTCATCGGATAATAGTAATGAAGTTGATAGCCAAGACGAGCACTTGGTGATTTCCCATGACTCGTTTGTTAAACGTCAAGAAGAGGATCCTTCTTTGAAGAAATTCTTCCTTCTTGCAAAGAAAGGGGATCCCAATCAAAATACGAATCACAAATCGTATATTACTATGAAGAATGGTATATTGGTACGGATGGTACAACACTCGGACAAGTCTATGCACTCGCAAATTCTTGTGCCTAAGTGTATGAGAGCCTTAATTCTTCAGCATGCACACGATTCTCAGTGTGCTGGACATATGGGTTTTTCCAGAACTAAAACTAGAGTCCTTGCGTCTTTCTTTTGGCCATTTGTTAATAAAGACATACGAATTTATTGCCGATCTTGCAAAATTTGTCAAGAGGTCAAGTCTAGAGGTCCGAGACATGCTGCTCCTATTCAGGCTGCAGATATTCCGATTCGGCCGTTTCAGAAAATGGCTATAGACATCATTGGTCCGTTCAAAATTAAGTCAGCCAGAGGACACCAATTTATCCTCACTTGCGTGGACATGTGCACGCGTTGGCCAGAGGCTATTCCTCTGAAGAGCATATCAACTGTCGATATCGCTGATGCTCTTTGGCTCATATTTTCTCGTCTGGGATTCCCCGGAGAAATACTGTCGGACCACGGCACTCAGTTAATTTCGGACGTTATGTCTCAGGTAATGGCTACGCTAGACATTAAAAGGTCTCTCAGTAGTATTTATCATCCAATGTCCAATGGATTGGTAGAACGTCTTAACAGGACACTAAAGAACTTACTTGGCAAGATAACGGAGGATCATCCGGAGGATTGGGACAGGGTTTTACCTGCAGTCCTCTTTGCCTATAGAGAAGTTCCCAACGAGCATACAGGGTTTTCTCCTTTCGAACTTGTCTTTGGTGCGCAACCGCGCGGTCCGATGTCCTTGTTACACGATTTGATAACTTCTGATAATATTGACGATGATACACAATCGTCATATGAATATGTCATTGCTCTTAGAGAAAAGATTATCGAATCGTGCAGGTTAGCAACTTCATCTTCCGAATTTGCGAAAGAAAAAGCTAGGCGATTTGCTAACAAGAAAAGACGCCTACGTCAACTTTGTCCTGGAGACAAAGCATATGTCTTACTTCCCTCAAGAGAGAATAGACTTCTCATTTCATGGAAAGGTCCATACACTATAGTCTCCAAAATTTCCGATGTCGACTACATCGTCGATGTGGATGGAAAGCATAAAACCTTCCATATAAATATGCTAACAGAGTTTATTGAACGTCCAGACTATTTGCAGCCTATTTTCCAGGCGACGGACGACTCTCCAGTCCAACATGGTCACATCTCATCCCTGTCCGTTATACAGGATGAGGAAACTATTTTTTCTGACGTTAACTTACCTCTTCCTGCGATTCCACTGAATTCAACGGAATCGTGGAGGGACGTTACAATCTCTTCGAACTTGTCTTTTGAGGAGCAACGTCAAGTATCCTCTACGCTACAATCATATCAGGATGTCCTTACCGACATTCCTGGACACACAGATGTCATAGAACATGACATCATACTTACTGATCGTAATCCGATCAGAGTAAGACCATACCCAATACCTATTCATTTTCAAGCACAAGTCGAGAAAGAATTGGATGAAATGATTCAACTGCAAATAATTGAACCATCCACTTCAGCTTATTCTTCGTCGATAGTTATTGTTCGAAAGAAAGACAATAACATACGTCTTTGCGTTGACTATCGCAAATTAAATCAAGTTACGAAGTTCGATGCTGAACCTATGCCATTATTAGATGATCTACTTATTAGACTTTCTAAAGCTAAATTCTTTACTAAACTAGACTTGTCGAAAGGTTATTGGCAAGTCCCACTGACGGAACACGCCAAACCTCTCACTGCTTTTTTCGACACCTAGGGGTCTGTTTCAATGGAATTTTATGCCTTTCGGGCTTATGAACGCCCCAGCGACTTTCGTGCGCATGATGCGACGAATTCTATCAGATCGTGCAGATGTCATCGCATATTTAGACGACATCTGTCTTTTCAGCGATACTTGGGAAGAACACTATTTGGGTCTAAAGGAATTGCTATCTACTCTACGTGAGCATAGTTTGACTGCAAAACCCTCTAAAGCTTTTGTTGGGTTTAGTGAAATTTCCTTCCTAGGTCATCGAGTTGGTCATGGTCTGTTGAAGACAGAGGACCAAAACATTTCGAAGATATTAAATATCTCGGTTCCGAAGACAAAAAAGCAAGTGCGTAGTCTCTTGGGATTGATACAATTCTATGGAAGATTCATTGAGAATCTGTCCTCCATTATGGCACCACTTTCATCGTTATTGAAAAAAGGTTCTCCTAATATGGTGCGTTGGTCCCAGGAATGCCAATCTTCATTGGATCAGGTTAAGAATTTGTTCTCATCTCATCCTATCTTAAGACTACCAACGATTGATAAGACTTTTGTTCTTCGTAGTGATGCCTCTTCCACTGGGATTGGAGCGGCACTAATGCAGGAATATTCAGGAACTCTGCATCCTGTAATGTATATTTCTAGGAAGCTAAATGCGGCAGAAAGGAATTACTCGGTTTTAGACCGTGAATTGTTGGCTATGGTTTGGTCCATTCTTAAGCTACAAAGGTTCCTTCTGGGCGCGCATTTCTTTATGGAAACCGACCAAAAAGCTCTTACGGCTATGCAAAGTAAGGATTTGAAGAGCTCGAGATCTACTCGTTATGCTATTGCTCTTCAGCCTTTCCATTTCACGGTGCGAGCTATCCGTGGTTCGGATAATGTGATGGCGGACATATTGTCCAGATGCCCACATGATTCCAGTTAAATCTTGTGTCCTAGTTTTTTCCTGATACACTTTCAGACTTTTGTCTGTCCTTAATATCCTAATATGTTGTAATACAAATGTATTTGGATGATGTTTAGATAATTTAACAAATTTCATTTTGTCCATCCATCAGTGATATGTTGCTAATATAGCATTGTAATTCATGACATTTGTATATTGCTATAATTATAGTATTTAGTAATGATTGATATATGATTGGTATTGCCAGCAACTTAGGTTTCTTTAATGGTACCCCCTTAGTTTGTTTGGCTTAAAGGAGATATTTTCTCCTATGTTGGGAGATGATTTGTATCCTCTTCAGACGCTTTGTTTATGCGTCTATTGTACCTGATATTAGGTTCATTTTTTCATGAGCACATAAGTGATACTTGTGCAATCTTGCTCATGGACATATTAAAAAAAAAAAAAAAATTTCATTTTTTTTTTTACAGGGGGGTGGTAGTAATATGTTGCTGTCATTTTTGACGGAGTCATCTGTCAAGTTATTTGCTTATGTTTTTATCATAAGAATAATTGTGTCTTTACCTGCGATGTCAGGTTGATTAGGGGTTGTCTTCCCTTGTTTATTCATTCATTGTGTTTGACCTTTAGGGTCAAAGGTAGACAGTTCGGGCGTATGCCCATGGGCAGGTTTTTTTTAAGCGGGAGTTGAGTTAGACTTCCGGCAAGCCGGGAAGTGTCCTGGTTTCTGAAGGGACGAGAGTCCATTGTGTTTTTCGGGAGAATCTTCGAAGTGACTGCACTGGCAGTTTTCCCCAGTGAATCTCTGTGCGTTGGAATGACAGCAGAGTTCCTTGTTAAGTTCTGTGGACTCGGTTACAGGTAATACCGACTTTTTCCATTACTATGCTTTCGGTAGCAGAACATGTTAGAAGATTGCCTAGTCTGTGAACTGCAGCTCACCGGTCCTCCATTTCAGAACTTATATGTTGTGCTCAAGGTAGCCATCCAAGACTATTAGTCTTCATACCATCCAGAAATCCAGTGACGAAGATATATTGTGGGAGCCGCAGATTGGCGGCTATTTATGTCTACAATAAGCATTACTGCAGGGTTGATGGTAACCTGCTTATCAGAAGTACACAGCCGACGTCAGAACGAGGCCTGTGTTTTCGGCTATTATACTACAGCCTGATAATGTGCAATTGGCGGGGAATGCCAAGTTGCACCTATGTGTCAAAGTGATTAAGGTATCTGACGCGTTTAGTCAGTAATCCCAGGGCGACGCCACGAACTGTCCTTATTGAAGAACATTGTATTGACCATGCACGAATATTCAAATGTTTACCAGCTTGCTGAATGCCTAATGTATACCTATCGATTTCCGGTCAGCATGACCTTGTTTCCACTGACTGTTCCTGTTGATACCATGTGTGTTCTCGTCAATAAATGTTTTGAAACGTGCCTGCAGTGTCCAAGCATCCTTGACTACTGCATGTGAGTGTATGGGTTGCAGGGTCTACATACATTTACGAGTCTAAAAATGTCATTTGAATACGTGATCACCTCAACATTAGAGAAAAGTTACAGTTACAGTCCGGCTTAAATTTATCGATAGAGAATGTCTGCCAGTAGCGTGTATCCTTTATATAGGGTTTCAGTGTAGCCAGGGAATAGTGTTCACCACAAAGCTTTGTTGCTTTCACTTGGCACGCACCAAATGTAACAAAAATACGTGGCATTTTGAACATTTTACGTTTTTATATACTAGCACCCAAATATTACATTTTACGGAAAGCTATGGCGTTTCTTTTTTTGCATTTTTATGTAACAGCCTGTAGCTGTATGTTATGTTGTATTATATGGGTATTATGTATGTATGTATATTTTTATATATATTTTATATATTTATATTTATATTTATATTTATATTTATATTTATATTTGTTCACATATTAGTAAAAAAATATGAAATGTAAGCCACAACTTACGCCAATCCTGGCTCACAGACGTTTTGCTCAGATGAATAAAAGAGACTTGAATCGGCCTCTTACACGCGTCTGGGGTATTGTTAATTTAATACGTTCCCTCTCTGACTTCGTGTGTAGTCCTTCAGTTTCCTCAGTCCCGGTTTCCTTATTTAAAATGTTAGAGATTTCGTGGGCTATATTGTAAGTCCTGATAAGTACTCAAATAAAAGGTGTCCGGCATTTTGAGAATGAATTCTGAATTCTAATTCTTCACTCTGGCAGTCTGGTGTCTTGGCGAGGATTTTGTAGTAATATCTGTGAGACAAACGCTAATTTCCATAGAATTGTACTCCCAAATGCTAGTAAATAAAACAGCCCGTGTGTTAATGACTAACAGCTTCTACTATGCCAGTCGGGAATCCAATGTATGCTGTAGAAATGCTAGTTAATTATCTCGCTGGCAAAGCCAATAGATTTTATTACCGCTTGCGTGAAACTAACGTCACAGTTCAAGCCTAGCCTTCAAAGCAAGAGAGTACGAAGAAATAAAAACGTGTAAAAGAATACACGAAGGCATAAAAGTGAAAGAACAATGTAGTAGCATGGCAGAAACGCGACGTCACAAGTTGCAGACCCCCTTTTTATCGACACGCGTTAGTGGCACATATTCACGCTGTTAGAATCGTCAGCCGATATAAACACACACACAAGTCGCATTTCTAGCTAGAAGTAGTGCTAAAGTAGTGATTCTACAAACGTGTTGTTAAAAATTTGGTAACGTACTACAAGGATCTGCTGCGTTTTGCATGAGAGCGATAGTTAAAAATAAAAGAAAAAAATTAAGGTTAACGTGAGATTTTTTGAATATGCAGTACTGAATGGGGGGATGAGACGGAGTATCGGACTAGGGGTGTCACGAGTCGTGTTTACATATTTGAATAGGAGAGATAGGAAATAGTTTTTTTGAAGCATTGTAGAAATAAAATGATACTAGGCATTAGAAATAAATACAAGAATAAAATAATGTAATGACTGTGCGATAGATAACAACAGGATCAATAAGTATGTATCAGAATTTAAAACTATTAAAAAATAAAGAAGTTGGACAGAAGACAGATAGACGAATGGACTTGAAAATCTTTCTCAGTTTGCCCGTAGTGGGGGTAGAGGGGAAGGAGTCCTAATTTTGAATATTTGAGGTCAGTTTTGAAAAATAACGCTAGAAGCCAAACGGTCCCTGATTGGCTGTAGTGTAATATACTAACGATTGAATAAAAACAATTAGTAGTTGGTATTCGGGGCCACTTGTTAAAAAGAATTCATTCACTAAAGTTGTTTTAAGACAAGAAAGGAGTACATTCTTGTTTGCTATTCTGCACTAGCAGCGATCTGGATGGTTGCCATATATCGCAATATTCAACTGTTTAGTGTGTAAATTTCTTTTATGCGGTAAGAATGAAAACCTTTATATTGTCAATTTTATCATTATTATGTATGCATTATTATATGTATGAACCTTATGGGGGAAAACGATTATCTAGAGGGAAGTCAACATCAAACACTGTGTTGTTTCACAGCGTTGTTAGGAAATGTATTAACCTGTTGTAGAAAAGCCAGACAGGCTTTCTACCATATTGGGAGAAAAGAAAATTAAATATTAATGAAAAAAAATGTTGTATTATGACATAAGACCAGGAAGATCACTGGCCGTCTTCTTCAGCAAGTCATTGTAATATTATTAATGTAAAATGTTTCCTTTGTCAAGGAAAGTGTCAAACGGTGGTTTGAAAGTTATTTATCCACGAAAGGGGTACCAACCAAATTGAGAACGTTAACTAATTGTTTAGTTACCATACTGATGTCTGATGATATTGAAAATGTTAGAGTAGGGAAAGAGAGAGACTATTAGATGCTGAGTTGGACACATTTATATTGTTCCAGGGTTTCTTGTACGATTGAAAGTGAGCCCAGGTGATCAAATACCTGACCATAAGTTCTGCAGTGAGGCCATATCTACTGAGTGCCTGCACATAACTATATTACAAGAAGCAGAAACGTGACTTGGCAGTGGAAGCTGGCATTGTATACTTCAGTCAGCCTGTTACCAGAAATCCCAGATAAGCAATCGTGTCTGGGGTATTTGATATCGCAAACAATCCAACTCTCAATTTCCCAAAATATATTGTGTCAGACAGTGATGAATCCAAACGTTCGAATAACCTGTACCCTTTTCTAGGAGCAAGGAATACTTGATACTTTTCTAGACTGACTCATATAAATAAATGTGGGAAAACACAGACTCAATGATATTTGTGAATTAATTGCTGTAAATATTTATATTATCATTTTGAGTTGATTATTCCTGTGTCTAAAAGAATAACAAAGATACAGGAAAATAAATTGTAAAAAATATGTTAAATTAAAAACTTAACCAGTGACTTGTTTAATCATTGTTTATTAGTAATAGATGTAGATGTTGTCCTGTTTATACACTCCATCACATTGCATATACCCTAGACACTTGCTAGACAACATACACACCCCATTACACTTCAGTAGGGGAAGATATATAATCGGGTGAGGTCATTGGTGGAAGCAGACAGGTTCCCTGTAAACTTATATGAATTTAATAAAACTCAGGGGCTTGCATAGCTGACCTCACACCAGATAGAATTAAAATTAATAATATTTATAGAATAACACCAAATTCACCACAGATTTCTCAAGTGAAATAGCTTGAGAAAATGGTCAGATTATATTCCCTGCCTTCCCACGCCTTCGTTTGTTATGAGCTATCAGAAAGTCCTCTTATCATAACAAGTGGGACAGGAAAAGCTTATGTCATAAGTTTCCGCCGCGTACACGAGATCTTGTGCTAATCTTAGTGTTGCGCACATATTTTTTGGCGCACGGATTACGCATACCATGTAAAATGTTTTAATTGTCTGATGAAGATATATTCATCTTTGTATGCATGTTTGGTCTTGAGGGACGAAACTCAGATTGGGCAATAAGTAGTCATTCTGTGAGTTATCACTCTTTGTAGCGTTCTTAAAAATAGAACTCGGCGGAGGAATTTAGACTTACTTGTATCTATTCTGTGTTGGGTTAGGAATAGATTGTTCTTGCTTCAGAATGTCTATGGTCCGAATCTATGTGTAGTGCTTGTCTATGTAGGACGAGTATGTCTTATATCTTGATATCTTAGTATGTTTAGGTGGAACTATTTGCTCCTGTACTGTACTTTAAGGGGTCAGGTGTTCTCGGCGGATGAAGATAGGTTAGGGGGTTCTTCGGTTGTGAAGGCCTAGGCGGGAAGTCATGGCGGAGAGATGCCCAAGAGTTTAGTGATCTCTTTAAGTTATTCTGGGGACGAAGATAGTTTCTTCCAGGATCGTTTAGTCCATGAGTTTCCCCAGTTGTGATTCTATAACGCCGGGAGAGCGTTTTTGTGCTTGCTAGTGTATTTCTTATGTCCAGGTAAAGAAACGTACTTTTGCTGACTTCGTTCATTCCTAGGCTTAAGATGGGCAGACGTTTACATGAACTTACCTATGAATATGTCGGGACGACATATTCTCCAGCAGCACTAAATATGTTTACTTGCAGCAACTGTGAGGACAGGATATGCTGATCCTTGTAGAAATCATTGATTGTTGATGAACAAAGCTTCGATTGAAGATTTGACTATACACCCGTATAGTGAGTGATGCTCAACCGGGAACCAGCAGCCATTGTGGAATTCGATTGATTTTGGAATTCTACTTATTGTAAATCATTAGCAGAGAACAGGAAAACTTCCTTACTATCAGGTGATGATTGAGAGATCACTATTATAAAGGAATTAACATTATCTTCACAGAGATTTGCTGTAATGTACCTAAAGGAATCTTCGCTAGAAAAGAGATCCTGTTTAGGAGTATTATTATCACCTACAGGGAGTGTCAAGCAATTCGACAATACTCAAATATCTGCTACTTAGCAGAAAAATAACGAAGAAAGAAAGAAAAGTGCGGCAATTGACAGCACATAATTAAAATCAGTACCAAAAATGTACCCATACTGCCGGAGAGAAACAAAGATCGATAGGGGCCGCCCCGTTTTGTCACAGCCAGCCCCAAGCACAACCTCATATTAGTCGCCTTGTACGACATGCTTACCCAACGGGCTGATCACCCGTTTGCCAGTCACTTTGATTACGGAAACAACAACAAACGGATTGATTTGTCGTTGCCATAAAGACGCCATTAGGCGTGATGGGAACAACGGCAGAGAAAATCTATTCGCTGTTGCCCTTAAGACGCCACTAGGCGTAATGGCCACTGACTGCTTTGCCGGTCGTTGGCTAAGGACGGAAGAAGAAGAAGACGACATGCTTGAGACAGCAGTAGTTCTACTCTTTCTTTATCGCATCCAAGACCCCCCGGGAACTACGCGGGGCCGACAACTGTGATAGCAGATAATTAATAGTCACACTCAAGGCTCTGAATGAATCAAGAAAAGAAATAACAAAGGTATTAACAACAAACAAGAAGGATAAAGGATGCTTGCCTCTCGAGATAACGAAAATTGTCACACATCTTTTATTATCTTATTTCACTTTGTTTTTTAATTTTTAATTATTTAAAAAGAAAATTGTATTATGCCCCATTTTTACTTTCAAAGTTCCGTTATCTCTTAATCTCAGAACCAAACGATTAATTATTTCAACAAACGCCATTATCTCAGAGTACACTGTTGCAAAATCTGCTCTATAATTTCTACCTTTGAGTGAAGGTCATTGTGTGATATTGCAGATTGCTATGTTGTTATTTCCTGTTGGCCACCGAAGGGCCGGACTTGGGCTGGAATAATTCGAGCCCTGGCGTGACAATTGAAGAAGTGTCGTCGACCAGGGACTGGAATAACCTGAACGGCTCCTAAGCGGAACCAGCTCTAATGGGTACCTCCGAAATCGGCGAGTATCTGCCTGAATTGCGAGAGGACTCCTGTCATTGTACAGGAAAAAAAGGGATAATTTACTCTATTCTGAAACGAAAGAAAATTAAATTAAAGATTTTTTAAAAATATCTTTAATAAGACCCTTTCCAGGCCCGCCTACTATTTCTAAACACTAGTCTTGAAGTCGGAAATACTAAATTAGTTTTTCCTATAATGCCATTAATAAATGCCATGTTATTCAGTTGCAGAAATCGTGTCTAATTATGTTCTTTTGTAATTTATTACGTCTTCTTAAAACTTGTTTGTTGAAGCAGTCTCTGTAAACTTTTTTTTTTCTTTTTTTTTTTTTAAAGAAAAAAAAATATTCAAGTAAACACATTGTACTTTTAGGGGTCGGAGTGGCTAAGAGGTATGGCGTCCGCCCCGAATTCGAGAGGTACTAGGTTCGATTTGCATTTGAGGGAATATAATTTTTGAAATTTTTTTTTTCAGAACCACTGGTCCTAATTATGCCATACCCCCACCCCCGCCACCCCGCCCCCCCCCCCCGGGTCCCATGGGTAGTGAGACTAGATGCCTTCTCGGATAAGGGCGAAAACATAGGAGATCCTGTGTGCAAGTTGCGCACGTTAAAAATCCCACGGCAGTTAAAAATCGTAGAGAGTTGCCTGTAGGGACCCTGCCCTGGCTAAATTTCAAAAATTAGAAACCTACCCACCACAAAAATATGTATAGAATGTGTGATTCTTATATACACACACTGGAATTGTCCCCGGTGCTACTGAGTTCGTGCACTGTGCTGAGATCCTCCTTGTGTGATCTAAGGGAGGAGATCGGAGTACTGACGGAGTTGTCCGTGTGCAATGAAGATAGTCCTTAAAATAAAAGGAAAAACCTGTTGATAGCAGCATCAGGCGGTTCATTTTCTGGAACTCCCAGGGTAAGAGAGGTAGAGGAAGGTCAAAGATCACGTGGAGAAGAGAACTGGAGACAGACATGAAGAAGTCATAGAAAGACCTTGAGCGGATGGCACGTGACAAGAAGACTTGACATTATTTTGTTGAAGGCTTATGTTCCTTGTATCGCTCTGTAAAGAGTTTCCTATCATAGTGGGAGATAAGAGAACAATACGTACGTTATACTTCACTGACAGGGTTCACGACCCTTGTATCAGCACAGTGATGAAAGATAGGAGTTGTGAAACAGAAGCTTAAAAAAAAATGAAGAAATTAGAAATGGCTATAAATACGAACATTATCACGGGCCGTTACAAACATCCAAATAGATAAATGCATTAAAATGAAGAATTGTCACGTTTTATTAATACTCTACATTACAAGTAGGTAACCCGTCTAAATTGACGGAATTTTAGTTATAGTTTGCTCTTTCTGTTACATGTCCTGATAACAGCACTATTTCTATATACTTTGGTGACTTCATATATTTACATTCCACGTCACCGTCATTAGAACTTTGTAGTAAAAATTATCTGGATGCATTTCCTGCTTGTTTACTAATTGTTCATGACTCACTTCCATTGGTAGAATAGGTCCTATATAACACCGTAGAACTCTCTTTCTGACTTCCATTGACAAAGAGTTGTTGCGTAAAATACATTTCATTTTATAGAATGCTGCTTTTACCTAGGTTAATCTACTCTCTACTTCTGAGATGCATCGCCCATCTGGTGTTATTACGATGTCCTGATATTTGAATCTATTGACCTGTTTTAAAACTGTTCTATTTACGTTGATGGTGCATTCCGAAGAATATTAGCAGGAAATGCGGGCCTTTTCAAGGGTCATGCAATTTAGTGCAATGATCCGAAGCGCACGACTTTAACATAATTTCCGTACTGCAACTTTGGTAGGAAAAATTGTGTGACAGAAGGACGCCTAAGAAAGTTTTATTATACAGAGTGTCCATAAACGATTGTACCATTTTCAAAAAAATTATTCTCGGCTCCATCATGTGGTACGAGGATGCTTTCTATCACAAAAGTAAGATAATCTCTGCAAGTTTTTAAGCATACCTTATACAGACGCTTATGAAGCTCTTTCCATACCGTACTGCGGGGCATTTCCAACTCACGACTCGCCCTTCGAACCGACTTCATGGGGCTGTGCTGGAAGGCTTGCCGAACTCTATCCACTGCCTCCTCCGAACATGACGGGTAACCGGTGCTTTTGCCTTTGCACAGGCAACCTTCCTCCAGGACTTTCGTATACCAATGCTTAATGGAATTCTTACCAGGTGTATCAACCCCAAACTGTCGCCGAAAATTGCGTTGAACTGCGATAACAGACGTCATTTTCAGATATTCTACCACACAAAACGCCTTCTGTTGTTTGGTCGGCGCCATTTTGCAAAAACTTCCGCAGTTGAGTTGCAACCGGTAGTTGTTACATGTCTCTCCTCATACTGGTCAAGTAGGTGAAAAAAAAAAGAAATAGGTACATTCTTTTATGGATACCCTGTAGTAAAAGTCTAAAACAGAAGCACTGAGAGCGACCAATAAGTGCTAGAAAATAATTCAAGCCATTGGAATATGAATGTTGTCCACATGGTTTTGACGACTCACACAGGAACCACTAACAGGGACCGATTGACTTAGACACACAGTAAAAATGTAGTTCCATAACATATACTGTCATAGGGGAGTGAAACATTACTATACTTATACAAGGTCTGGTTTTATTAGATGGAGTGATTACTTCCCTTCCTCGCTTCTTTTGGTTTCTCTGACTCGAGTGCAGAGTCAGGTATCAATTTACAGCTGGGTGGACTGGAATGTGACGCTACTAGGTTTCGAACACGGAACTTTGTCACGAGAAGCGAGTGCTGTAACCCCCTGCCAAGGACGCTTGGTTTAGACAACCTGCTTATAATCAAAAGATATTGTACCCATCTGGAACCAAGGATTGAAATATGTCTATGTTATAGTATATTGTGTCATCTTTTGCTCTTGTACCCACAAACATTTGTCTTTTGTGCGCTGCTGTTTCAATTCAATTGTTGCTGCTAGTGGCGTTGTAAGGGTAGTGCAATGGGGCGTCCACTCCGGGTAACAGCTAGTAAGTGAGTGCCAACAGACGCTACAATGACAGTACCGGTACTGTACACTTAAAAAAAACTACTTGCAAGCGTAATATATATTTTTTGAATGTTTACTTATGTGGCGTCGAAGGAAGGATCCGCCCCTGCGCCAAATACTTTTACTGTATTTACTGGTTGCTGCTGTAAATTAAAATTGCAGACGGAAGCGAGTAGAGTTTACGTTTCATAAGACACAACACATGAAAGAAAAGGGAAGATAATTATAGTGGGAGGTAAGTTAGCGAAAGTATCTATCTTTTTCTGTGAGTTGATAGTTAGCCACAGTGTTGTAATTTTATTTTAAAGTAGTGTTGTGAATGAAAATTACACAGAGCATTCAATGCGTTAAAAAGCATGAATGTATGTTTGCAAACATGTGATGTAAAAGTTAAAATTCTACTAGTTGAGCGCCAAAAAATCAAACAATGTGACATGTGCAGACGTGGTCAGTTTTGACGGGGTTGCGCAGTACTTGTAGCAATGAACACCAGTACATGTGGGAATAAATGGAAACGATACTGCGGACAAAGAAACAAAAACGAAAAGAAAATAGACAAGCTGAAAACGAAAAGATAGATTTGTGCGAAAAAGAAATTAAAAGTTTAATCAAAAATATTAAATCGCAGGTATCTCACGGCCCACCTTATGCAGGTGGCGTGAAAATCATGGGTTTCCTAAGGAATGTATGTCGCTTTTGGCATTAATTTAACATTTGGAAGAAGCTAAACACAACACTTGATGTTATTTGGTAGGATGAGATGACATGGCTCAGTGGATAACTGAAGGGATGCTAGAAACATTGAAAGTAATATCTTAAACTCATAAACAGATAATATCTTAAACAAACTCATAACCAGAGCTCTAGCAGAGCTTGACAAATAGACAATAATAGCACTATATGAAATACAAAAATGTCACCTGAAGGAAAAATACAAAATGCTGTCCACATTACCACTTTATGGTCCAGGCTAGTATCAGATCTATTCATGTTGTGAAAAAATGGCTTGTGCATGTACAGCTAAGTGCTTGTAAAAGGAACCAGCAAACGTATATTAAATTTTAATTTTAATTTTAATCCTCAACTCAAGTCTCAATGACGAGAAATTTTATTTAACTCTAAAATTCACCGTCATTTCATCGTTATTTTAACCTGTTAAACTAATTGATTATTAAATTTGTTGCATGTTATTTTAAAACATAACAATAATTGTTTATTCGGTTAACATAAGTATGAAAGCAAACGTATGAGCAAGACTTTTTAATATATCTACATTTAGACAGATATTTACAATTACAGAGCTAATACTTATAAAAAGGAATTTCGCTGGATTTACACCAGCTGGGAGCTTGAAAGGGCTAAAAATCATTGCTTACTTCTTCACAAAAGGCGGCGGATCAGATATAAAAGCTAACAATTGCCCTGCCAATTCCGCATTGTTCTTGACTTCTGAATTATCTTGTGGACACCACCTTGAGATAGAAGCGTCTTTACCCTTCTATCTACAACTCTGCAAAGAGTAATCTTGTGCGAAGGTAGACACCTTTGACGACCCATTTTAGATACTCTTGCGTTTTGGCCACTGGTGGACCACTACTGCAAAGCAGGATAAGCAATCCGTGACACATGTCATACAAGACGGCATCTCATAGAAGGTCGACATGTTCAATAAATACAACCACCTGTAAGACTGAGCGTCCGATTGTCAGTGTGCTTAAAACGCGCGCTTCTCGAGGCGAATTAATATTAGACAAACATAAAGGTATGTTTTCAGGCACTCGTAAGAAATAAAGAAGTAGAACACTTGGACAACAGAAAAACAACAGACGTGAGTGGCTTACCCAGGGTTCGAACCCCGTACCTTCCGTACGACAACTCCGCCTACAATTCCTTATGTGTTATTTATGCTTCTCGAGGCGAACTTACCGGGATCAAAACCTGCCCAGCTGTGAACTGGTACCTGCCTCTGCTCTTCAGTTAGGGAAAGCAAAGGCAGTGATGAAGGAACTGGTCACCACAATTCTTAAAGCTGATCCTAACACTTCACTTCCCTAAGTCTGTAATTGCTAAGACACACCCCATACATTTACTTTTTACCTGTAAGATATTAATGATCGTCTGTTAGAGAATGACACTGCAATAGATGAATCATCAAGGTTAAGACTGTTGGAATTTGGCATCAAACGTAAGGCAAGCAGAGATGGACGAATGAGAGGATGCATCCGTTGTGTATATTACCAGCGTGCTACAGGAACAGTTAGCATTCACACTCATCTACATATACTGAGGGAGACTGAGCACCTATGGGTTTGCCCGGAGTGCAATGATGTCGATTCTTTTCAACAATAACAAAAACAATCATATATAAGACACAAATCGTGCTGGTTATTTTGTAAATTTTCAGAACCATTGAACACACAAGCACGCAGAAGAGCACATAAGGCATACTGTGAACGGAAGACTGAAGAGAGAGCACAAGACCAGACAGAAGTCTACCTTAACTGTGCAGGCCACTATTGATGGTCCACATTCTAATACTGAACAAGTTGCGATGGAGGGACATTTTGAACGAAATGAAGCTTATACAAAGCTAAGGACAATCGCCATGCAACGAAATGACGATGCAGTATTAAGAGATGTCCTTCGGGAAAATAAATCGACAGGAGAAAAGGATTCTTTAAAAAAATGGAAACTGAAGTCTTAATAGAACTAATCAGTGAAAGAATTGGACATTGTTAAGTCATGTTTTTGAGTGGGAGTTAAGTGTTTGGGATTTTTATGTACGGGTCTGATTTTTTATAGACACGCTAGTAAGCACGTTTAAAGTTATGAGATGATTTTTTATTTGGATGCTTGAACATAGCTCAACTGAGTATGTGTTAGTTTTTTTTAAACATAAAGAAAGTGTTCAAATGTTCTGAGTAGTTGGGGGAGAGATACGGGTGAGCTGAGCTCACATCTTAAGCTGTTAGTTCGCGCTTGAGTGAAGATGTACTGAGTTGGATTGAGAAACAATAATCTCGGTCATTAGGTATCTGGCAGAGCTTCGAAACGGTTTTTATAGTCTCGCTAGTGTGTCCAGAGTGTTTTTTTTTTTTGTTGAAGGGAAGAGATTCAATATATTATTAATGCCATGGATTATACCGACTATTACCATTTATAATGAATTGCTGTTAATGCAACCAATTTCTGATGGATTATATATATTTACCATTTATGATAAGTTGCTGGTGATGTCCATGATGTCAACGTTACTGTCGTAAAAAAACTGTGTAATGTTGAAAACTAATTCGTCGTACCCGTTGGTCTGTTTTTTGACCTAACGTTACGGTTGTGTGGGTTTACATCAGACGTTTACAAACTTAAAGAACTCACGACATTCGCCCATTATATTTACACACCTGTCGGCCACTAACAGTTAGCCCCACATTGTAGCACTATCTCTAATCTACAACACCACACACAACACCCTTAAAAACAATCACCCTAACAGACATGAATGCAAAGGAAATGTCTTTTACATGTAAGAGCAATTAAAACTCAGTAAAATATTGTACCTTCCAAATTAGATGATGCCCCAATTAGGAAATGTAATATCAAAATGTCATGTCTTAAAGAAGATTCCAGAAGAACTGTGTTTTGCTGTTAACTGTATAACTCTGAAACCGCCATTTAGATACCACAGGCACGTAATTGGTTTGTGTCTGAAGTAACTCAACAATCATTCACCTTTATAAATTAGTATTTAATTGACGGGATCACAGTTTTTAGTCTCATTAAGTTAGAATTGAAAAAGTCATGCAACCAACAATAAATGCAGTCATATATATTTGTAACCACACGCTGCTTGCTAGAGATGCGGCATCACCAGTAGGGCATGTCGGGGCCTGGGTGGTGGATGAGTGTGTCTGACACATACCACTGAAATAGGCTGCAATAGTTCCTTGATTGCTGCAGTCGCCAAAAAATGTCAAGGAACAATTATATAAGGCATACCACCGTTTCCATTCTGATTGCTGTGGACATGGACAAAGTAACGCAGAAATACCCGACATATCCAAGGTTTTAAGACTGGACAGCGATAATAAAGCTTGTGGAATTTGGATGAGACGTGTTTCTGTAAGATCCAGGTTTCTTAGCGATACAAGATTTTTAAATGCCGAAACAGAAATTGTTGATATGGGATTATATGCCAGGTATAATGTTTCTATACGAGAAGGTTTTGTAAAACTAATATCTGTGATCTCGGTGATACTGTTCTCGCTCAACGTAAGATCAACAAGATTTGGTGGCAGCATGTCAGAGGTAATTTCATTGATGACATTCAATCTCAAATCCAGTGTCATCAAATTTCTCAAACTTGAAAAGTTGGGGATGGCAGATAGGAGCATATTTCCAACATTTAATGACAACAACTTGCTTGCGCATGGTAGCAGTGTCAGCTGCTCAATTCCTGGTCGACCGTTCACATCCGACAGTTTAATACCTCCGAGTGCAAGTGTTGTCAAATTTTGGAGAACTGACAATGCCGTGGGTACTTCGGTCAAACCACTTTCTTGTATACTGAATTCATTCAGTGTCTGCTTCATGGAGTTAAAAGCATCATCTGGGATATTATTTATTTGGGCCGCATCCATGCTTAGTTTATTCAGTGAGTGAAAGAACGATAACCAGGTAGGCCATTCGTACAAACCGACGTCCTGGAAGACAAGAGAACGTAGAGAGGTCGCGATGTGCTGTAATGTAGCGTTGTTCCAGTCCTCAATATTCATAAACATAATTGTCAAGTCAGTCAGGTTGGTGAGCTTAAGTAATGCATCGGGTAGTTGTTTAAACTGCGCGCTTGTGATTGATAAAACGTTCAAAGTGTTCGCAGACATTAGAAACGCGTCTTCAGATATGTCAGTGAGTGGATTTTCTTCAATGTCAATCTCCACCAAACCAGGAGGAAGACTTTTGCTAGGTAAGCTATTAATGTTTCCATCCTGAAAATAAAACAAATAATAATAAAGAACATAAACAAATATTTTGACTCAAAACATTATGTTGTTACATTACATTTCTGTGTGATAAAGTCATATTTTCTTGATTGTCTTTGCAGGCTTCCATTTTTGTAGTCTTAATTTCTTACATTCATTTACTTTCCTCCTCAATTCCCTTTATCTCGGCGTAATTAATTCGTTCACCTCTTTCTTTATTTTCTTTTTTTTCCCCAGACAAAGAGCTAATTGTCAGTTACTATATGGAAACGGTATTTTGGCTTATGTTATCCAATCACAGTGTAGTTTTTAATTTCATTTTCACAAGACCCCGTATGGTTCTATTCTTTACTTGGTGCTGCACTGTCATTTTTTATATGACGGTGGCATCATTGTGCACATAGGAATACACCCCTTTGTTTGTGGGTAGCTAGGCGTTAGTGCCACGCTCAAAAAGTTTTACACTCCTCTACTGAAAGCGTCTAGTTTTAATAAAGATCTGAAGATTCCGCTGGCGTGAAGATTCGACAAATCCTTGTTACAAGAGTATTTGAAAGTATGGGGCTGGACTTTGTCTAATCTGGGACAACAACTGCGCGGATAAATAATAGTGAACGGCAAAGTCCGATAACTGCTGCTCACACAGTGCATACCCAGAAGCAGATAGCAGTACTTAGTAGTAGACATCAAACATGTTCTGTTAAGCAAGCGGCCAGAAAAAAAATTTCCAGAAGCGTGGCGAGGTCTAGTGGGTAAATGAGCCAATTATTCCCATGTATTTATGCATGGATATGCCTTTATATCAGATGATGGATATTATAAGTGTAAGAATTGTTGCACGCAATTATCTTTTTTTTTCGTTGCAAATATGGCTTTATTTTTTATTTGAGGCTTTACCTATTAGACGTGTAATATTTATAGGCTGGAATCTTTGCGTGACTTGCGTCACAGTAGATTTCTCGAGACTAATTACTTCTTCTTTATGTCTGCCTATGCTGAATGTATCGAACATATGACGGGACAAAATTAGCAATATTTATCTAATGAAAGACAATGTATTGTAAATGGCTCATTACTCCCTAATTTTATGTGTATAAAGCGAGGAAGGAAATCTATCACTTCACCTCTCGAAGCTGGACCTAGCTTACTGAAGTCTCTTACACTTTACTCAGTATCTGCTAGGGGGGCTACCATCTTATGATCTAACCATCTAGAAAAACTCAAAATGGATTATCTCATATTCGCTGGAACTAAGGCCAGTGGGTAAAAGAAAGTAAATATCCGACATATACAGAGAATTCACGGCCGATGAACAATTTGGGTTTCGAAGAGCTGAAACTTGATTTTCTCTGGGTATAAACTACCCAGAGAAAATCAAGTTTCAGTTCTGTGTTTTTATGTAGCCCGAGCAGATTCCGTCGAGTGTGAGAGGAAAAGCAGGAAGAGGGGAAAACAAAAATACAATACACTTAGACAACGCCCATATATTTATTTCTTGAGAGCGAAGAAGAAAGTTTCAATCAGCTCGTTCGCTAACTACCACAAGTTATTATCTATTACACCACACCGCCACAGTCAGCATGGATGGAATATCTTAATATTATAATAGCTTAAACATGTATTTATCGTTAAATATGATTGCTTAATCACCTTCGTTAAAAAAGTTATTTCTAACTAATGAATGCTGAATCACACAGTAGTTAGAGAGCTTCCTTATAGAGACAGAGTTACCAGATTCGAGGACGAATAACGCCACGCTCCAGTATATCGAACTGTAAGTGAGTACCTGACATTGCTCTTCTAATAGGGGAGGCAGTGACAGTGAGCAAAGAAACTAGTCAACCTAGCTCCTAAAGCTAAGCTTACTAGAGTGCAGTCTCTAACACTTCCCTCCCGTACGGCAGTATCTAGTGATATTACCTTCACCTTGTTTATTATGTAATACTGGAGTTAATAAAGCCAAATCTTTATGACACACTCTGTTAAAAAGCGTCATATGCAGAAAACTGCTTTAAATAGGTGCAATTAAAAGAAAATGTAATTAAATAAAATACGTCTAATAGTTCTGAGTTTTTGTTTCTTCACAGTATCAGTTGCAACGGTTTGACCATATCTGCAGAATTGGAGAAGACCGACAGCAACCACAAACATGGGAATCAAAGAGCCAAGGAACCAGATCTACATGGCGACCCATAGTTCGCTGGGAGGACAACATCAGAAATCTCTGAAGGAACAAGGACTGAACTGTGATAGGGTGGGCGAGATGATGATGATGCTGTTGTGATATGTGATCACTTTCTTGCACACTCGCAACCGACCCGATCAACAATACAACTCTGATTCTAAGGCAGGGGCTGTATTTATTCATACAACCCAGTCAGTGACTCAAACACACAAAGCAAACTAAAGAACAAACAAAGCAAACCAAACAAAACAAAACAAAACACCCAGCCAGTGCTCAATTGCTAATGTGTTCAAGGCATCTACAGATCGACTGTGGTTTCTTACTCTGGTTTCTCACATCTTGCCTCTACCGCGAATTTCACCAAACTGACCCTTCTCCTGCGTCAGACTTTTCACATGCCAGCGATGCGGGCTCGTGCAGTCACGTGGGCTGCGCGCACATCGAAAATATATGAGACTTAAACACATGAATATGACATGACCTTGAAGGGGCCTCTGTGGTGTTTTTATGGCCCCCATCACATATCTCCCTCCTGAAGATGTTGTGGTCCCCACAACCTACTCTCCGCCGTTGGCCCTGCGCTTGATTCTTTCTGAACGGCGAGGCTTGGGGCTCAGATTTTGTAGGAGGTACCAGCCCGGCTTGTGACCCTCTTGGTCTTCATGTACGTTGTCGGGCTGGCAGTTGCTGTGGTTTGGAAGATTCGTCTACTTGTACAGCGTCGCTGCTTGCTTGTGACTTCTTGTCAGTGCATGCAGCTGTCGACTTTGGAGGGGGATTGCTTCTAACGTGTTTTACACTCGTTTTGTGTGGGCGGTGGCTTACATTCCCTACAATCTGCTTTAGATGAGTTTCCCCTTCTGAACACCGATGTGCACTCCCTCCTATCTGCTTAGGACGAGTTTCCGCCCTTAGACGACGACCAATTTTCTCGGCGCCCTTAGGGTGACAGTTTTCATGGCCATCTCTTTGCTTGCACCCTAAAGGCAACCTAATTGTGGCAGTACGTTTAGGGAAAGAGCTCCTTGAGGGACAGGCGGATATCAAATGTTCTGTGGATTTGCATTTAAAGCATCGTTTCGGAAGTGGGCCTGGAGGGCATTTGGCTGCCATGTGGCCTGAGAACTCTTCACAATTGTAGCACCTCAACCTTGTAGGTTTTCTCTGTGCCATGGGTCGCCTCCTACTACCCTTACATTCTTTGCCGCCAATGCAGCATACATAGACTGCTTCCATGCCCTGGACAGATGGTTTGCTTTCAAACTCTACTTGCTCGTTCCTTGCCAGACTCCTGAATCCCTTTCTGAAGATCTTGGTCTGATGTACGAATAAATCAATACCTCCATCATCTGGCATAATAAACCCCCATCCCCTGTCGACATTATACCACTTGCAAACCCCTTGTTGCCTTGTCGGTGCAACTGCGTTTGTTGTTACTGTCAGAGCACAGCTTTCCTTGTCAATAGCCTGACTCTCACATACAAGAAGGTCTAGTTGAGGTTCCTGCTCACACACCCCCTCGTCGTGCTTTGGCTGTTTCCGCGGTTGGCATGGTGCTTTCTTTCTCTGCACCTCCTTTTGTGCTGGCGAACTGGTCTGTGTTAGCTGTGCTGGCTGGGACTTTAGGAGAGATACTTCTGCTTTGAGTGCGTCCTTTTCAGTGTGGGCTTCTACACTGGCTACATGTACTAGTGCATCAGGCTTTTTGCCTTCCAAAAAAACAGCATATTCCCTAGGCCCCTGACTCATGGCCTGGAAATCCCTAGTCATCTCATTGACTAGTTGTCGCTCACTGTAGGCTTCTTCTACTATTTTGAGTAACTTCTCAGGGCTGGCCTTGGCTCCGCCACGTATCCGTAATTCTCTAGATACCACTGGTGTAACGTTATTCCAGATAACGTCAACTTTATCTTCGGCAGTAAATGGCGCTACCTTCCACACGGCCTCTACGTCTTTCACAAACTCTTGCCAAGTGGGACTTGCCTTTCCACCAAATCGCCTTACTTCCGGAACCGTCACGTATACTACCTTCACAGGCGCATTACTCTGGCCTTCACTTTGCACTACTGATGCACCCATCACTGGTGTTGGATCTGCATCCTCAAACTCCCCTCTGTTCGGAACACGTGTACTCTTCGAAGCCATCTTGCTGCAAGAATGCACTGCTGGGTGTTTACAATACAATATTTGCTCGTTTGCTGTTGGCTCGGTGTCACTGTCTGCCTATCCTGCCGACGACGCCAATTGTGATAGGGTGGGCGAGAGATGATGATGCTATTATGATATGTGATCACTTTCTTGCACACTCGCAACCGACCCGATCAACAATACAACACTGATTCTAAGGCAGGGGCTGTATTTATTCATACAACCCAGTCAGTGACACAAACCCACAAAGCAAACTAAAGAACAAACAAAGCAAAACAAACAAAACAAAACACCCAGCCAGTGCTCAATTGCTAATGTGTTCAAGGCATCTACAGATCGACTGTGGTTTCTTACTCTGGTTTCTCACATCTTGCCTCTACCGCGAATTTCACCAAATTGACCCTTCTCCTGCGTCAGACTTTTCACATGCCAGCGATGCAGGCTCGCGCTGTCACGTGGGCTGGCAGTCACGTGGGCTGCGCGCACGTCGAAAATATATGGGCGTTAAACACATGAATATGACATGAACTTGAGGGGGCCTCTGGGGTGTTTTTATGGCCCCATCACAGATCGAACGAACTTTATTTTCAAAGGGTTGAGAATTAAGCATGCAGGCCCGTCTGACATTCTGCCCTTCCTTTCTCTCACCTTTCATACTGAATTCATTTATTTCCATATGCACTTTACATATCACTGTCAAGGAATTCAATGTTGTAAAGTAAAATAAAATAGCACACTCATATTAACATTAACTATTTATAAACATGACATAAAATATGTTGAAAAGTGCAAACATCGTCATTAGAACCTACAGTTGATATTATAAGAAAATATAATCTGATTAGGGGGGCATGTAATCAGAACCAATAAAGTATTCGAAAAGTCTACGATTGTATGAATAGGGACTGAGGTTGTTTCTTAGGTTATGTGAAAGACAATTCCAAAGATGAGCAGCAGAGTACGCTAAGCTTTTCTTGAATAAGTCAAGCCTAGGCTTGGGCACTTGCAATTTGCTAAAGCGTTGACTGCGTCTTTCGTTGTATTTGAACATTGGCCACAGATGTGCTGGAGCATTATGTGACAGGATTTTGTGAACAAATTTTGCTTTGTTAAACAGAAGGCGCTTTCTTAAGGGCAGTATTTGAAGAATTTTATATAGATCTACACACTGAGTTAGGCAGTTGTTAGAGACTAGACGCACTGCACGCTTTTGCAGTGAACGGAGTCTCTTTGTGTTGGACATTGAGCAACCATCCCAGATTGTGTAGCAATAGTCGAGGTTTGCTTGTATGTGAGATATATAGAACAATTTTCGTGCTTCTTTATCTAGAAAATGTTTGATTTTAGCAAATGGGTAAACTTGCTGTGCCGTTTGCCTGGTCAGTGCATGTACATGTGAGTTCCAATTTAGATGCTAGTCGACGATTTTACCTAGAGTTTTATGTGCATTAACGTGTTCAATTAGCGAGGTACCAATGTAGATCTGAAGTGTTGTTTTCTCTGAATTTTGTAATTTTTGTCTAGTTGATATTAACAGGCATTTTGTTTTAATGATATTTATTAACATGCGATTTCCGTTGCTCCACTTAATCAGATTATCTGTATCTTTGTGTAACAATAGTTCGAGTATGTTACAACTTTTATCTCTCGTGTAAACAGTACAGTCGTCTGCAAACAGGTCACAGAATGAGTGCTTGATGTGTAGGGGAAGGTCATTAATGTATATGGCAAAAAGTAGAGGACCAAGTATAGAACCCTGAGGAACACCTGTATTTATCACTGCTTCGTTTGAATAGGTTACTGTAAGAAACTACATGTTTTCTGTCTGACAGGAATGATTTAATTATTGTCACTAGTTAAAAGTTTACTTTTGGTGTTTCTAGTTTTCTAATTAAAATAGTGTGATCTATCATATCAAAAATGCCTTTTTAAAGTCTACAAAGACTGCCCCACACATGTTGTCGTTGTTAATATTTAGGTGTCAGTTGTCTATCATCTTTGTTAGAGCAGTGTGATATGAACGTTTAGGTCTAAACCCCGACTGACTATCAATTAGCAAGTCGTTGTTAACTAAGTGTTATAGCGTTATTTTATGTATTATTTTATCCAGTGGTTTGGATAGCGATGGTATTAGAGAGATTGGCCTATAGTTACCACAGTTACAATTATTGGAGGAACCAGGTTTGAAAAGAGGATATACCTTAGCGACTTTAAAGTGCGACGGAAAATAACTCTTTGCGATACATAGATTGTACTGTATGTTAGTGAATCGCTAATAACTGGCGCAACATAGCGCAGTATTCGATTACTGATTCCGTCAAGTCCTGATGAGTTATTCTCTTCTTTAAGGCCTAGAAGATAGTTATACACTTCATTAACTGTCATAAACGGAATGTCGGATGGGATTGTTGTTGGTGCATTTGTTCTCACAGAATGCTGACAGTTGGCCTACAGTGTGGTTGATAAAATTAATGTTGTTGTGTTGACAGTAGCTCTGTAGTGTCTTGTTGTTGATGTCTGCTATGCGACGCTGGAAGCCATAGCAAGGCGGAATAATTGATGACATATAAATTGAGGTGTAAGGAAATTTTTGCTTTATTGTAGTGGTCAGTCTTGACATAGCCGAGGGGCTTACGCTGAGTCCATTCATTGTGTCGTTGATTCCTATATGTATTGTTGTTCTTGTAATGTTATGGTGTATGTCGAACTTACAGATTTTAGCAATTACTTTTTCAGTTTAAGCTCCAGGCATCGCCAGCACTGAGGCGGATTCTTCTTTTGTGGGGAACATCCGATCGTTGTAAATGCCTTTTAAGAGAGAGTCGCCAATAATGATATGTGTTGCTTCACTACATGGTTGTTGACTCTGCTTTCGTTTTGATTTTTGTTGACGCCATTGGTTTCTCTACTTGGTGTTGAATCGTCCTTGAGCCTGGGTTATTTTGAACTTTGGGTGTTGGTTGATTACGGTCGGTACATAATTGGGCAGCCGTTCACTTTGTACTGAACTCTCGCTGGAACCAGTGCAAAAGGAAGACAGCCGATATGAAAGCAAGGGTAACCTCCAAGGTAGAAGAGGAACGACTAAGTAATTCAGTACAATTACTGTATAAGTTAAAATGTTACGATATTGTTGCCTAATGCGTAAACTGTAAACTTAAATCCGTATAGTTTTTAACATGCCATTAATCATCTGCTGTTGATCTGTTGGAAGAAACAAACATCATCATTTTTACTTCCGATCCTCATGAAGCAAGGAATAACCACTGCTGCAGGTTATGTTAATTTTGATGATAATGTTAATCAGAATCGACGTCATTGCAGTCCGGGCAAACCCATAAGTGCTCAGTCTCCCTCAGCAAATGTCGAAGGGTACGAATGATAATTGTTCCCGTTGCGCACTGGTTGTATACACAGCAGAATCGTCCTCTCATACGTCCATCCCTGCTGGTCTTACGTTTGATGCCAAATTCCAGCAGTCTTAGCCTTGATGATTTATCGATTGCAGTGTCATTCTCTAATCATAATAATGGACGAACATGAATCGCCCTCAGTATCAAACTGCTGCAGGTACCTTCGAATATGCCTGCACTAAGCGTTCACACGCTCTGTCAGCAACGGTTTCTTTGGTAATTGTGGCAATCTGTATTTACATGATGAGGTTACCAGCCTTATGTATAGCCTTATATTAGTGGCCTGGTATGAACTGTATAAGGATGTTGTAGTTCTATTATTTCTGCACGTCTTCACAGACCCCAGGAACTACACCGTGTAAAGAAATAATGCAGTTGTTATAAAAATGATTATGAAGTTTCTTGTAACAAATTAAAATAAACAAATGACACATAAACAATACCAGTAATTGTAAGAATACCCCCTGCTGATTTTTTTGCATTGTGTTTGACACACTATGTATTGTATAAGTTTCCATATTTGGAGTAGGCCATAAGGCCGCAGCCCTGGCAAAATTTTAAATTTAGGAAACCTACTCACTACAAACATATTTATATATAGAATGTGTGATTCCTATAAACACACATTAGGATTCTCGCCGGTGCTACGGAGTTCGTGCACTGTGCTGACATCCTCCATGTGTGATCTAAGTGAGGAGATCGGAACACTGATGGAGTTGTCCATGTGCAGTGAAGACAGTCCTTCAAACTAAACCAAACCAAACCAATAATTGCCTTATAAACTAAGTACAGCAGAAAAACTCTGTAATCACCTCATCTACATACGGGCACGTCTTTGCTGTAGTCAGTGAGACACAGGTTATGCCGAGGATCATTATCGCGAAATGGTTTCTGGTCGAGCGCATTCTCTTGTTTTCTCAAGGGGTAGTAGAGAATTCACACCTGGAACAGAAACCCAAGAACACAAGGAAAGCCTGGCATAAAGCACGTTTCCTATTTCAGTTAGTTACCTTTTTTCCAATAGAGCTGAATTTGGTGTTATACGAGACAATAATTTTGTTTAGACTCAGGTGGTTGCCATGGATCTGTCAGGAGACAAAGACAGAATAGGACTTCTGCTTCTTCAGGTATGTCGTAATAAACGACGACATTGAGGTTAGCAACCTCATCATGAAAACAAATTGCTACAGAACCACTGCTACAACAGCAATAGAATGCCTTGGTACAGGTTTCCTACAAGGATAATACCTGCGGTGTTGGCTCGATGCTCAATAAGGTCCGTTAACGAAAATTACGATGATAATAATGATCAATAACTTTTAAAATAGAGATGAAACAGGCGTTTTTTATAACATTAATACGTATTTATTTCTATTTAGCTAAACCACATATACACTACACCTGCCACTACTTACAATCGTGCAGGAAAAATCCGTTTACATAGCGAACAACTCATCAAGCCTCTTCTCCAAAATTGTGTGTGCTTTCAATCTATGTTCGACTTCAATAGTCTGAATAAATATTACGATTGCTACAAGTCATTGCGCTTGTGTACCTGTGACTTCCACCTTCACTGATAACAAAAATAAAACCCATCATAATGTTTACTAACCTCTCTTTTGTGTTAATTTACGCTACCCTAGCATTAAACAACTGAAAGCGATAAACATATAATCAGAACGCTTGTTTTACGTCCATGGAGCGATACTGATAACATCAATTAGGCAAATGTAGACAGGGCGATAGACACGCAAGAAGATGGGCCAAAAGGCAGATAGATAGACAAACAGGCAGATAGATAGACAAATAGGAAGATACATGGACAAACACAAAAACAACCTGGCGAAAAACTGTGGAAGCCGAGATGCAAAGAATGAACCAGAGTTAGGGCACTGTACGAAGGATGGCCGCCGATCGAACAACGTGGAATCAGTTTGTTGCTGCCCTACATGACGCCACCAGGCGTGATGGGAACTGACTGCTTTGACGGTCGGCGGCTATGGATCAAAGAAGATGATGGACAAACTGGCAGATAAATAGACAAACAGGAAGATAGATAGACAAACATGCAGATAATTAGACAACCAGGAAGATACATGGACAAACAGGCAGACAGACAGACAATCTGCCTGATAAATAGACAAACAGGCAGATGGACAAACATGCAGATTGATAGACAAGCAGGCAATAGGTAGACAATCAGGCAGATGCGTAAGCGAACACACGGATAGGTAGATAGCTAGATACATATATGGATGGGTGGATGAATGGATGGATGAACGGACGGACGAGTAGATAGATAGACAGAACGAACGAACGAACGAACTTTATTTTCAAAGGGTTGAGAATTGGGCACGCAGGCCCGTCTGACATTCTGCCCTTCCTCTCTCTCTCATCATATATACCAGGGGTCGGCAAAGTACGGCACGCGTGCCAAGCGTGGCACGTGGAACGATTTTCAATGGCACGCTGAGTGAATTAAAATACTGTACAGTATATGATCTCATTTTAAAAAAAATTTGAATTTTTACTTAAATAGAAGCATATAATTCTTTTAAAGCTATACCTGTTTTTACAACCCTTCAAAACGAAAGTTTTTAGACATTGGAGGTAAGAATGTGCGATCTGATGCAAACTAAAGGCCTGATCATACTATATGTCGTAGATTTCCGATAGGAGAATTAAGACTAGGTTTGGTCCCTTCTGAATAGGTTTGAATAGGTGATAGACTCAGTGAGAGTTAGTGAAAGGTAATAGAATTTCCACACACGTGAGATGATAGATTTGATATAGTGGCTGTCTCTGAAAGCGAAAAGAATTCTTCTCTCTCTCACCTATCTTCTACAACAGTTGTTACAGCGTCAGACAGACTACACCAATATACATATTACGTATATTTCTATCACTCACAGGCACGCACATACACGTGACGACAGGTAAACACACAGACGTGGGAAAACTATAACAATGATATATATATTATCTAGAACGAGCTGACCAAACACGATTATTAAGTTCAAGAGCGATTTTATTATCAGGAAAAAATCGGCTCACAACATCAAAGAAAGTACATCAAGGAAAATACATACACACATAGTCATAAAAAATCAAGGAAATGTTGCAAGGATGATAGCCCCGTTATAGTGTTAACTCTAGGTTTAGCCCGGCCCCGTTAAGAGAACAGATGATGGCGCCCGAGTCACAGATACATAGGGTTTGAGTCTAAGAGTTTTTCTTTGTTTTATCTCGTAATTATATGCACAGAGTTTGAAAAAAAACATCTGATTTAACCTAAGACAAAAAACACAAGAACTCTAGCCTTAGCAACAAATTATGCAGATTGAAAAAAAAATTAGGACAGCAACAGGGTGTCAAAGATAAAATAGTGAAAAAATATCACTCAAACCAGCGTACACTCATTCATTCCGCCATGGCTTCTCATACTGGTACTCACGACTTTGCTTGCTGCCTCTTGGAACACATTGATTTTAGATTTTCACACAGACTCAAAAAATGCAGTCTTCTGCCAAGAAGGCCCCAGTTCCAAAAGACGTATTTAACTTGGAGTCTCCGGGAACGACTACTTGGGTGTGCAAATTTGTTCAAATGTCTGATTAAGTCACCTAACAATTATTCCAGGCGCGGGAGTTAGCAGAGCACAGTGTCAATAGCGTAGGTTTCTAAAAAAATGATGAATGTCAGGTCGGTGCCTTCCCTCAGTATAGGATTCACTTTAGTCACACCACAGATTTGTCCACAAGATATAATCTAGTCGGGAAATGATTGTTAATATTCACGCCACCAGGCAGCAAATTATATAGAGTTTCTAGAAGAAATTAAGTGCTGGCTCCAAGGTCCAGTATTTATCATTACAGTCTTTGAAAACCCGTTATAGGGATATTAGTATTTCTGTCTAACTTGCACCGTCAGATCAGTGTTACTTGAGAAAACCCACGTGGTTCAAAATAAGGACTGTCTATTTCTTCACAAGTATGGAAACTACTACTAGGTGCTGGTAAAGTTAGGGTCACCCCAAAACTTTCACTGTGTGGAGGAAAAATAACACATATAATATAATAAACAGAATCTGAACTGGTTATAACTTACATTTAAACTTGCAAGCAGAGAGCTTTGCTTATCATTTAAACTTCCCGTGACGTAAGTTATAATTAAAAATCAGCAATCCTAATGAATTAGGAACACGTGCGTATTCCGTCACCATTCATGAGGCTCGATTCTAGAGTTTATACGTTAGTTTAGAAAAATACACTCGACTGAGTATTAGCAGTTAAATTAAATTCATAAATAGCTACAATTGCCGTTATAAGCTAGAAATTTTAATTTTATTCTGCTATCCACTGAATGCTTCCCTAGAAAATATAATAGCCTACCACTTTATTTCTCTTCTGCGCTAAAGAAATAGATTAAAATGAATTAAGCGATTTAACACTTTAACACTCACAAAATCTATATATCTATCATATTAATTACCTCAACCACAGAATTACAGGTAGTCGCACAACTTAAGAATAAAAATGCTGAAAATATTTCTGGAAGTCTAGAAGTTCGACAAATTGCCGAAACAAACTGAGATCTTCGCTAACAGCTATTCTGTTTACGAGCAACCTATCTACTGTGAGTCTATGAGCCAGAATGAAATTAAAGTTTCAAACTTGGCCAATATCTTAAAATCAGACAAAGGGCCCAAACTTATTTCGCCAAGCGAAATTATCTCCCCTACTCCCAACATTTACGTCCGCTTAACGCGTGTCTTAACTGTCACCTACTGACCACGATGTACGCGTGTCAGTTTCAAATCCCAGACAGCCTGACTCCATTTCAGGGCAGTTTTTACACTACCGCTGACCATGGCCCAAGTGAGCGCCGTGTCATTTTGGGATTTTCCAGACAAATGTCTGGATACTGACCGGTGCAGATGTAAAGTATCACACCTCACCGGGACTTATGCCGAGAAGAAGCTCGCGCGCTCGGTGAGAATGTAGACGATTTGCTACGTCCTATGTTCAGCGAACCGACTTATCACGCCTTCTGACGCCCTGCAGCCCTGACATCTACGTAATATCGTCCTAGCGCGATTCTCAGTTTATGAGAAGGGAAAACAGGTAAAGTTTGCGAATTATATGAAAATAATATTCGCAAAACGAATGGATGAAAAAAATACAGGAAAAAATGAAATACAGAGATAATAAAAGAGAGAATTTTCGGGTGAAAGAATAGGAAGAAGTTGTAGGAAATTAAATGAATATAAACCCTACGTGACACTATACCGCACGTAAGTCTTCGTTTTTACGGACCGTTTCCGAGAACAAACATTCTTCAACGAATTTCAAGGGTAGTGGTTATATTTTGCGGCGCCCGCTAGTCTGGCGTCTACCTGCTACCGTAGTTTGCAGGATGTTAGTTGCTTATCCTTTACAGGACGTGGCAATCAACCCCAGCTTTTATTGGCTGTTTGTGATTTTTCTAGGCAAGTTTTTCATTCAGTAGTTTGCCATTGCTTTCTGAACGGTACGGCGCTTATACCATTGTTAAAAATCCACACAAAGCGATTTGCTACCAAACCGCCTGCAGCAGGTTTGCAGGATGAGATTCTTTAAAAGAATACCAAGCGAATTTTGACGGGCAAGCAGAGACGTAATATCATAATTACGCAATAGTGTCTTGCTAGCGCCTGGACGAGCGTATTTATTTCGTTTTCGCTCGCAGTTTTTGACTCCCAGTGTGAGTTATGAGCAACAATGACTGACCTCGACGAAGTTATATTTCCGTCCCATCCTTCCCCTCTCTCCCGACTACCACCACCTCTACAGTTCTCCCGGCTGTCGCATACTCATGCCCGTACAGTCCGTTGACCGCAGCACAAAAGTTGATGTTGTTATTAAGTAATACGGTGCCGTTAAAATGACTCAAAAAAGACAAAAACTTGATATACGCTCGTTTCAAGACTTTTGGACAAACGAATATGGATTCATACAACAAAAGGATCGTGCTGTTTGCGCTTTATGTTATGAAAGTGTCATGTGCCGTACGTCAAGTGTACAAAGACACTATCAAACCAAACATCAGTCCATGTTTTAAAACTCTGAGGAGAAAAGTGAAGCCATAAAAATGGCTGTTTCTGGCTACAAAAAAACAAAGTAGTATGGCTGTTTCTGGCTACAAAAAACAAAGTAGTATTTTTAGTCAAGTAATTGGAACCAAAAATAAAGCTACCGAATGTAGTTACAAAATTGCACAGTGTGTGGCTTCGAAGGGCAAATCTTTCACAGATGGAGAATACATCAAGGAAACTTTTTTGAGCAGTGATGAAATTTTTTTGTTTAGTGATTTACCAAATAAAGAAACAATACTGTCTCGGAGTATGGCTGAAAATGTAACGGTAAAACAAACAACCGGGTTACAACAAGCTGTTGTAGTTAGTGTCGCTCTTGACGAAAGTGTCGATGTGAATGACGTGACGCGCTTAGCTATAGTTGCGAGATATTGTGACAACGACCGTATTTATGAAGAACTGTGCTGTTGATACCTTTTGATGGTACAGCCAAGGGAGAGGACATTATAACTGCATTTGTAAGCTATTTCGAAAATCAGAACATTAACATGAATAAAATATTCTGTGTTACTACTGATGCCGCCCCTGCATTTGTCGGAAAGAACAAAGGATTTGTTAAACTTCTTGAGGATCGTATTGGACGTCAAGTATTGAGCTTCCATTGCATTATACACCAGGAGAGTTTGTGTGCGAAGATTTCGTCACTATCCTTGAACTCTGTAATGGAAACTGTTGTCAAGATAGTTAACTTCATAGTTTCTCGCTCTTCATTGACCCACAGGCAATTCAAGTTTCTTCTACAAGAAATGGAGAGCGCATATGCGGACCTCCCGCTGTACAGCAATGTTCGTTGGCTTAGTCGAGGTAATGTTGTGAACAGATTTGTATCATGTCTAGAAGCAATCAAGGTGTTTCTTGATGAAAAAGAACAACATTTCCCGGAATTGAAGGACGAGGACCGGCTGGGCAAGCTGATGTTTCTGGCTGACATAACTACAAATCTGAATGAATTAAACTTGCGTTTACAAGGGCAGGGTCAAACAGTACTTGATCTTTTTGAGCACTGGAAAGGATTTGCGTCAAAATTAGACACATTTTGCAGAGATATTACCACTAACACATACACGTACTTTTCAAACGTAAAGGCTCATTCAAATCGATTTACTGTCAACAGAGATGAGCTTCAGAAGTACGTTGAAGCGCTCAAAGGAGAGTTTGCTAAACGAGGTCAAGACTTCAAAATTCACGGGCCCATGTTTTCTTACCTCATCAAGCCCGACTTAATTGATCATACTAACATCCCATTTGACCTTTCTCTTTTCGAGTGGATGGATGTTGAAAATTTTGAAATGCAACACATCGAATTCAAGGCATCAGAGTTATGGACGATAAAATTTGTAGAATTGCGAAAAAACTCTTGAAGGAAGCTGCTTGGAAAAGTCAGCTGCCATCCTCAACTGCTGGACATCCCTGCCTGAAGCGTTCACCTGTTTGAAGAAAGTTGCATTTGCTCTACTTTCGGCTTTTGGGTCAACTTATACATGTGAACAAATTTTCTCACACACGAAAGCTGTTTTAAGTTCACAGAGAAGTCGCCTAACACCTGTGCATTCAGAAGCCTGTGTGAAGCTGAAACTGACAAAATACACACCTGATATTGAACAATTAACCAAGGAGAAGCAAGGACACGGGTCCCATTAATTGATTAATGACTCAGATCAATAATAATCAATGATTACTCATATTAAAATTTTAAAAACGTGTTTTATGTTTGGTTTATTTAATTGTTTTGTTCTTCAAACTATTGAACTTTCTGTCTTAACAAAATATACATATGGCAATTTTATTATAAAGTTTCAAACTAATGTGTTCAGAACTTAAATTTTGCAAAACATAATATTTGTATTGATATTTGTTCCTATTTATATTAAAATATTGAATAATCTACAAAGAATAGAATAGTTATTTAATGTATCGGAAACATGTTAATACAAGATCATTTTTAAATTGTTTCAATAATTGTTGTATATAAAAATATGGTGGACTTAGGTTGGCACGCTGAGTGACTTTGCAACATTACTTCGGCACGACACTACTAAAAGTTTGCCGACCCCTGATATATACTATATCCTTTCATCCTCACATTTACTATAAGCATAATTAAGGCATTTATCATTATACAAGTAATATTACATTTGCAATAATCATCATAATTAAAGTACGTTTTTAACATTAAAAAAGAATAATAATAATAATAATGAATGTAAAAATAAAATAAATAAAAATAAAAATAAACATTAATACATAGATTAGATAGATAGATAGACAGACAGACAGACAGACAGACAGACAGACAGACAGACAGACAGACAGACAGACAGACAGACAGACAGACAGACAGACAGACAGACAGACAGACAGACAGACAGATAGATAGATAGATAGATAGATAGATAGATAGATAGATAGATAGATAGATAGATAGTTTATGGTGGTATATAATAAGAACTCGTGACATTTTGGGAATCCGCTGCTGAATGACCTGGGATTTAGTGTGTTGTCAGCACATGCGGAAAATGTTCCCACAGGTGAGCAGCTTTGAGTCCCAAACAGATACTGCCACAGGGAGTGAATTGTTTATGCCTCCACTATACGAGATCCAGCTTTATGACCTATGCTCCTTAGGGAGGTAAAGGGTATTGACTGATAGATAAGAATCGTGCATATAGGCCCGTCTTACATTTTGTCCTTCCTCTTACTCATCTTTTATTGCTAGTTATTCAGACATTCTCCATACTTAAGGTGTTAGTTTAATGGCGATGCAACATTATAAGTAGTATAAAAGCATACATTTACAGTATTTGATTACAATTAAGAAGTAAGATATATAAAAATGAAAAACTAGATCATTAGACCCTCCATACAGTATATTAGATAATAATTCGAAATATAATCCCTTAGGGCGGCATATAATTGGCACTCATAATGTATTTGAACAGTCTACGATTATATGAGTAGGGACTGTGCATGTTTTTAAGATCATGTGGAAGATTGTTCCAAAGATGAGCAACTGAGTAAGCCAAACTCTTCTTGAACAAATCTAGCCTGGGCTTGGGTGCCTGTAACTGGTTTAAGCGGTTACTACGTTTTTCATTGAATTTTAAAAGAGGCCACAGATACGTTGGAGCATTCTGTGACAAGATTTTGTGAGCGAATTTAGCTTTGTTAAATAGAAAGCGCTTTCTAAGGGGTAATATTTTAAGATAGTTATATAAATCTGTACAATGTGTTTGGTGTTTATCAGCAACTAGGCGCACTGCACGTTTTTGAAGTGAATGAAGCCTTTTTGTGTTGGATATGGAACAACCATCCCAGATTGTGGAACAATAGTCTAGGTATGTTTGTATGTGAGATGTGTAGAACATTTTTCTTGCCCCCTCATCCAGGAAGTGTTTGATTTTGGCTAATTGGTAAACTTTTTGTGCCGTTAGCTTTGTGAGTGCACTTACATGTGAGTTCCAACTTAGGTGCTGGTCAACAGTTAGACCTAGAGTTTTATGTTCATTTACGTTTTCAATTAGTGATGTTCCAATGTAAAGCTGAAGTGTTGTTTTCTGCGAGTTTTGTAGTTTTTGTCTGGTTGATATTAACATACATTTCGTTTTACTAATATTTATTTGCATTCGATTCTCGTTGCTCCACTTAATAAGATTATGTGTATCAGTTTGTAAAGATAGTTCTAGTGTGGCGCAACTTTTGTCACTAGTGTAAACAGTACAGTCATCGGCAAACAGATCACAGGATGAATGTTTGATGTACAGAGGAAGATCATTAATGTATACGGCAAAGAGAAGAGGGCCGAGGATAGAACCCTGAGGAACACCGATATCGACAACAGTTGGGTTGGACAAAGAATTATTGTAAGACACCACTTGTTGTCTGTCTGTCAGGAATGATTTAATTAACTTCACCAGCTTAAGATTTACTTTCATTGTTTCTAATTTTCTGATTAAAATAGAGTGATCAATCATATCGAATGCTTTTTTTAAAGTCTACAAAGAGTGCTCCACATAAGTTATCGTTATTGATGTTTAGATGCCAGTTCTCTATCATTTTTGTTAAGGCTGTGTCGCATGAATGCTTTGGTCTAAACCCCGACTGACTATCAACAAGCAGGTCATTATTAGCTAGGTGTTCCATTGCTGTTTTGTGTATGTGTTTTTCCAGTGGTTTGGACAGCGATGATATAAGCGAAATGGGCCTATAGTTACCAAGGTTGCTATTATCTGATGAACCAGGTTTAACAAGAGGGTATACTTTAGCGATTTTAAAGGCAGATGGAAAGTAACTCCTTGCGAGACATTGATTATATATGTATGTTAGTGTATCAGTAATAGCTGGTGCAGATAACGCAGTATTCGATTACTGATTCCATCAAGTCCCGATGAGTTATTATCTTTAAGATCAATAAGATAGTTATAAACTTCGTTAACTGTTATAAAAGGAATGTCGCATGGAATGGTGTTAGTACACTTGATTCTCGCAGAACGTAGATAATTCGACTGAAGTCACAAGGGGAAGAAGGTATGGCGGATTTTATATTGTGGATGTCTCCTGAAAATGATTGCTAAATCAGCGAGTACAGTAAATGAAGTTTTGACATTTTTGATGGAGTCTGGCGAATTTCTTTTATTCACTAAGTGTATTGACATGCCTTCTGTATAATTTCTACTGTTGCTTTTGCTTTGAACTAAATGACTTGTAGTTTGGTTTTCTCTGCGAATTAAATATTGTACTTTGTTCCTTGCCGCCCGATATGTAATGTTGTCCTTATTTTTGTGCGCTCGATCCCTCTGCCTCATAGTGGCAAGTACTTCTTGTGTGATAAATGGAGATTTTATTTGTCTTTTTACGCGAATTTCTTTAGTAGGCGCATGCTTATTAAAAATACTATAAAATGTCCGTGTCCAATATGCAATGGCGTCATCAGATCCGGAAGTTGGTAAACATCGGCGAAAGGCGCCGCCAATCTCATTTAAAAAAATTCTTGGTTGAAATTTTTTAGACTTCTATATTCAATACTGATGTGTGTTGCGTGATAAATTCTCGCAACATCGTTTTATTTCAATATCTGTTTTATAACGCAAGGGCAACAACTGCTTGAAATTTATAGTCACTTTTCTCGGTAAGCATTTGTCTTCTCGCGTTGGTATCGAATGCAGTTAACTTTTGAGCTGTGGTCATTTTTGCGATGGACTGCGCATGACTTGTCTTGTTGTTTGGTCGATCGGTTTCCGCCCACCACTAGTGGGGAGTGAGCGATTTGGAATGGCGAAAGAGATGCCTCGTTGAAGAGGGGATCTCCGCTTTTTTTGTTCTGTCAGGGATGTGTAGTCCTCTTATGGATATTTCGTTTAGTCGAGATAATACCTCTAGTGTTTTCCCACATGTCGGGAGGCGTGATATTTCTGTGTATTTCATGAAAGCAAGGTAAATTGACTTTTTCATTAACTCTATCGATTTTGGGTCGTGATCGATTTCGATTCATAGCCTGTCTCCGAAAGTCGTCGTCACGAGATGTTCTTTTCCAGCTCACATGTCGCTGCATTGTACTGCATCGGTTGATGCATGTACCAAGGACCATTACTTGCTACTTTGTTAAATGAACTAGGTTTAGAAAACCTTTATTATCTAGAGGATATTTTTGAGGACATTATTTATACTTCGGCAGACGTGTCTGTCTTGCTGAAGTCAAACTAAGGAGAGTGAACTGATCTCATACATCTGGTTATCTCCTGGCTGTTATAGAAAAGGATGGAGTTTTCACCTGACTACATTTACAGCACTTTGAAATATAACATGCATCTGACTCATCATTGTAATGCTGTCTACCGTTTATTGCTGTATTGAATGTTGCTGTGATAATGACTGTTTGATGTGCCTACACATTTGCGTAACCATTTTGTCACTGTGGCGTCCACAATAAATAATGAAGAAAAACGTCAACGGCTGTTTCAAGACTCATTGACTTTATACGTCGTGAGTTTACTGACGTCCTATGTGGATTGCCCTGTTATTGTTGCATGAACATTGTTTTGACTGAACACATCTACACACTACACAAAACCAGACATGCGGATACCATCCATCATCATATGGCATCACGCATCATTTGGTGGCCATAAGCTGGTTTGATTCTGGTACTAGCAAACACGGGGTCCCTTACCCACTTCCGGATAACTCGGACTGCTGTTATCTTTTACGCAAGTCAAGCAAGTTGCTGCTGTCAAGGTTCCAGTGCTGTCGTTTTTTGAGAAGGTCAAGTGCCGGTTGAAACGGGTTGTTTTCTGAAGAAGGCCAAGTACCGATTTCCATCAACTTACTTTTGGATTAGAAGGTCAAGTGCCGAAACAACTCAACACACAGTATTTCAGAAGCTCTTGTACCATCGTGTTAGCAGTGGAAGCAGTTCAGATGTGCCATCATCGTTGGAGCTTCGCTCTTTAGGACGTTGATTGACATCCGTTTTTCTGCTGTTCTACGATTGGAAGCCTATAAGTTAAGTGGCCTGTTTGTATGTAAACTGTGCCCTTATACTTCTGCTGAGTCTTCTGTGTATCATCTCATTCTATATGTTATATGTCTATATGTTATTTGTATATTTATATGTTTATATTTCAGCGGGTTCTCGGTTGGGTGGTGTCTCCGTTAGATTATGCCACGTCATAGAGGTCGTCTATTGTGAGCGTTTTCTGTTGGGTTTGCAAATTTCCGATACTGGAATTTGCTAAGCGACTTCTGTTGCTATTTATGTTAGCTGTGATGACATGTTTTAATATTGTTTTCGTTATTATTTCACATTCTTTAGTTTTGTTGTGATTTGTTTGTATTTGTTAGCCTACTCTTGTCTATAATTTAGTTTCATACAACATTTTTGTTTATACACTGTGGTGTCATGTATTTTGTTTAATTCTATCGCAGATATCGTCACATTTTTTGTGATATTTCATTAATTTCTGCTTTATTTTTAGTTGATTTCTGCGAAAGTTTTTGTATTGTTGCTGATCTTTGTTATTGTTTACATTGTTATTGTTTACATTGTTTGTATTGTTTACATTTTCAATGTTTACATTCTGCATGTGTTTACATAGTCATTGTTTACAGTTATAGTAATTAGTTAATGGGCTATGCTAATGCACTGTTACTACTACACTGATGATAAATGAATGATGAATAGTGTCGTGCACTATTGAATGAGAAGTGCACTTATGATCAAGAATTGAGTGCTGATATTTCATATACAAGTTCTTTGATTGGAGACTTGTTTCCCACAGAGACTGGGATAATATAATGTGATGTGAATATACAAGTGCTTAATTAAGACTTGTTACACTTAGGTTTGAAATAAATTAGTTAATTATTTCAGGTTTTGGACTCATATGTTAGACAACATGTCTACATTTGAGCACTTTATTGAGCAGGGTAAATTGCTTGGGAAGACTGGTGATAAGCTAGAAGAATTTGCAACTGCTCGATATGATAAAGCAATGGAAGCTGAACAAAAGAAACTGCATATGGAAGCTGAACAAAAGAAACTGCAGATGCAGGTGGATGAAAAAAGATTCCAAATGGAAATGGAAAAACAAAAAAGGGAATCAGAAGCTGAGGAAAAAAGACTTGAAAAAGAAGCTGAGAATAAAAGACTTGAAAAAGAAGCTGAAAATAAATGCCTTGAAAAAGAAGCTGAAATAAAAATGAAAAAGAGGATGAAAATAAAAGACTTGAAAAAGAAGCTGAAAATAAAAGACTTGAAAAAAGAAGCTGAAAATGAAAGACTTCAAATGCAGGCTCAAGCTGAAGAAAGGAAGTTACAAAGAGAGTCTGATGAGAGGAAAGCAAAAATGGAACATGAAGAAAAAACTCTTAGCTTTAGAGTTGGAGAAATTGAAATTGACGAGCATGAGTAATGGTAATGATTCAAACAAGGGTTCATCTTCTGGGAAGGCTAATAATGATACTTTTAAGATTAAGTTACCAACATTTAGTCCTTCCAGTGATGACATAATGTTCTATCTGGACAGATTTGAACAAGCATGTACAGCTCATAACATAGACAAAGCAAAATATGTTTATCAGTTATCAGGGATACTGACAGGTAAAGCTCTAAGTATATTAAATATGGTGGATGAACCTGACAAGAGCAATTATGAGGTTGTCAGGGCCGCTTTGTTAAAGAAATATCAGCTTAACGAAGACGGCTATCGTCTACAATTTAAAAACATGTTACCTGAAAATGGAGTTGAATTCTCCGAGTTTATTGCAAGAATACGCATTACTTTCTCACGATGGGTTGAACTATCTAAGACGGAAAAAACTTATGAAGGACTTATGGACTTAATACTTAGAGACAAAGTCATGTCGTCTGTCAATGAGTCTTTCCTTGCTTTCCTTCATGAACGTAAACCTAAAACAATAAATGAAATGGAAGATTTCTGTTGCCAATACGTAACTGCGCACCCACACATAACCATGGGTAACTCTAAGGTGAAAGAAGGTTTACCAGTTGCTTCGGCAGCTCCGTATGGCCAAAACTTTGCTCGTAGATTCCAACAAAATTTTGATAGAAAGAGTAGCGGTAATTTCTGTCAAAATCATGGAAATCAATTTCATGGTGATTCTTCTTCGAAGAATTGGAGACAACCTGATAGTGGTCGTTACTATCACCCTAATAATTATAAGCATTTCAAAAGAGGATATGGTAATAGAGGTTATTCCTGCCGAAGACCTCAGAACCAAACAAATAGATGTTCGCATCAATGTGAACATGATAGTAATCGTGGAAACTGGAATTCGAACCAGTTTAACAATTACAATAGAGACAATAATAACTGCAGAGATAATAATAACTCTGATAACTTCAGAGGTAATAATAGTCGGGGTAGATCTCAACACAAAAAAAAGAGATATCAGCAGGCTAATGCTGTACAACAGGAAACTGAGGCAGCCTGTAATCATGTGGTTGATAGTAAAAACTTTGACGCTGTCACTAGTTCTGCTTTTGACTTTGAGAGAGCAAACAAATGCCCCCAATGCAGTACTTTATTCGAACCGGGTACCATAACTACTTTGAGTTGTGGTCACCCACTTCCCGCTCTTCCTGCTGCTGTTGCGCATGACGGGAGGGGTTCTTTAATTCTACATAAGGGTCTTGTTAATGATACTCCGGTCTCACTACTTTTCGATTCCGGATGCACCACTATTGCTGTTAGACAATCGCTTGTAGATCCATCTTGTGCTACAGGAAGGGTTATTAAATGTGTCACATTTGGCGGCACTCTAGAAAAATATCCTACTGCTGTAATTCGCATTGCCACGCCTTTCTTTACTGGAGATGTGCATGCTTGTCTCTTACCTAATCCTATTGCGGACCTTATTATTGGTCGTATTCACGGAGTTAGGGAGTGTACCCCACAGCAGATTGCTGCTTGGGAAGATAATAACATGCAAGCTACAAATGCAGTAGTTACAAGAGCACAAGCTCTACAAACACCCGAAACTTCACTGAATAGTGATAATGAAGTTGATAGCCAAGATAGGTCACTTAGTAATTATACTCTATGACTCTTTCTTAAAAATTGCAAGAAGAAGATCCTTCTTTAAAAAAAATTCTTCGTTCTTGCGAAGAAAGGTGATCCGAATCAGGATACAAATAGAAAATCTTGATTGCAATGAGAAACGGCGTACTTGTACGTATGGTACAAGATTCGACTACGTCGGCACATTCGCAAATTCTTGTTCCCAAGAGCATGAGAGTCCAAATATTGCAACATGCTCATGACTCGCAATGTGCTGGACATATGGGTTTTGCCCGTACGAAGTCGAGAGTCCTTGCGGCTTTCTTTTGGCCTTTTGTCAATAAGGACATTCGTATTTACTGCCGATCATGCAAGGTATGTCAGGAGGTCAAATCTAGAGGACCACGACATGCTGCGCCTATCCAGGCTGCTGACATTCCTATTCGGCCGTTTCAGAAAATGGCCATAGATATTATTGGCCCTTTTAAGGTCAAGTCGGCCAGAGGACATCAGTTTATCCTTACATGTGTCGATATGTGCACACGTTGGCCAGAGGCTATTCCTCTTAAGAGCATATCTACTACAGATATCGCAGATGCTCTTTGGTTGATATTTTCTCGCTTGGGGTTCCCCAGAGAAATATTGTCAGACCATGGCACTCAACTCATATCTGACACTATGTCACAGGTACTGTCTACCTTACATATTGAACGATCTCTCAGTAGTATCTACCATCCTATGTCTAATGGGTTAGTTGAGCGTCTGAATAGAACGCTCAAGACTTTGCTTGGTAAGATAACTGAAGATCATCCTCAAGATTGGGACAGGGTTTTACCCGCGGCTCTCTTTGCCTATAGAGAAGTACCTAATGAACACACAGGATTTTCTCCCTTCGAACTTGTCTTTGGCGCGCGTCCACGCGGCCCTATGTCTTTATTACACGATCTCATCACTGCCGATGATATTAGCGATGAAACTCAATCCTCATATGAGTATGTCATTGCTCTTAGACAAAAGATCATTGAGGCATGTAAGCTAGCAACTGATTCATCAGAAATTGCTAAAGAGAAGGCAAGGCAGTTTGCTAACAAGAATAGATGTCTACGACAACTTTGTCCAGGTGACAAAGCATTCGTCCTACTCCCCAGTAGGGAAAATAGACTTCTGATTGCATGGAAAGGTCCGTATGCAATAGTCTCTCGGATTTCCGATGTTGACTATGTGGTCGATATTGATGGAAAGCATAAAACTTTCCACATAAACATGCTTTCGGAATTTCACGAACGTCCGGACTATTTGCTGCCTATTTTCCAGGCAACGGCTGATGCTCCTGCACCTCACGGTCATTATTCATCCCTGTCTGTCATTCAGGATGAGGAAGCTACCTTCTCTGATGTCAACCTTCCCCTTCCAGTGGTTCCATTACATTCCACGGAATCTTGGAAAAACGTTTCTGTTTCTCCTAATCTTTCTGGTGACGAACATCGACAAGTCTCGTCGATGTTACAAACATTTCAGGATGTTCTCACTGACATTCCTGGACACACAGATGTCATAGAACATGACATAATTCTTACCGACAATAATCCAAATTTAGGGTTAGGCCGTATCCTATTCCTATACACTTTCAGTCGCAAGTGGAAAAGGAATTGGATGAAATGATTCAATTAAATATAATTGAACCATCGACTTCACCATATTCTTCTTCCATGGTTATTGTCCGGAAGAAGGATAAGAACATACGTATTTGCGTTGATTATCGCAAATTGAATCAGGTCACAAAGTTCGACGCTGAACCGATGCCTTTGTTAGAAGATCTACTGATTAGACTTTCTAATTCTAGATTCTTCACTAAACTTGACTTGTCTAAAGGTGATTGGCAAGTGCCTTTAGCAGAGCATGCCAAACCTCTTACTGCTTTTTCTACACCTAGGGGTCTATTTCAATGGAATGTTATGCCTTTTGGTCTCATGAACGCCCCTGCCACTTTCGTTCGCATGATGCGTCGAATTCTGTCACATCGTTCGGATGTCATCGCATACTTAGATGACATCTGTCTCTTCAGTGATACCTGGGAAGATCACTATTTAGGGTTATAGGACTTACTGTCCACTCTACGTGAGAATAATTTGACAGCAAAACCTTCTTAAAGCTTTTGTTGGTTTTGGTGAAATCTCTTTCCTGGGTCATCGTGTTGGTCATGGTCTCTTGAAGACAGAAGACCACAAATACTTCCAAAATACTGAACATCTCTGTTCCTAAAACGAAGAAACAAGTTAGGAGTCTCTTAGGTTTAATTCAATTTTATGGGAGATTTATTCCAAATTTATCTTCGATCATGGCACCTCTATCAACATTGTTGAAGAAAGGTTCGCCTAATCTGGTCCGTTGGTCTGAAGAATGCCAATCTTCACTAGACCAAATCAAGAATATAATTTCTTCTCCTCCCATCTTAAGATTACCTACTCTTGATAGGACTTTTGTTCTTCGGAGTGATGCTTCATCCACTGGGATTGGAGCAGCACTGATGCAAGAATATGCAAATATTCTGCATCCTGTTATGTACATTTCTAGAAAACTAAATGCGGCAGAGAGGAACTACTCGGTTTTAGACCGTGAGTTGTTAGCGATGGTTTGGTCAATTCTAAAGCTACAAAGATTCCTCCTGGGCGCACATTTCATTCTAGAGACTGATCAGAAAGCTCTTACAGCTATTCAGACTAAGAATTTGAAGAGTTCGAGATCCACTCGATATGCTATAGCTCTTCAACCTTTTCACTTCACGGTACGAGCTATCCGTGGTGCGGATAATGTGATGGCTGACATTTTGTCTAGATGCCCACATGACTCCAACTAATACTTCTGTCCTATATTTCTATATATTACAGAGTCATAACACACCTATATTTCTACAATAGATTAGCACATCTGTACTTACTTTATATGTACACACTATCGTGCTTTGTTGTCATCTTCTTCTGTTCGTTTTTAAGATGATAGAGGAGGACTGAGTAGTTAATATAAGGGCCGTTAGTTTACTAAACAGCCACAATTATTAATAATGTATTGTACCTTATGAAGCATATTAGTTATTAATTAGCATTATATTGCTTGTACTTTCTCAGAATGTCATTGTTGAGCTGAGGACTTACCTTACGAGTTCTAGATTGTGTACTTACCCTCGGAATACCAGAGCATATGTCCTGGATCGTCATGTAGTTTAACTTTACTATGTACTTATGTCATTACATGTCAAAGAATGTACTATTAAAATTTTCCTATCAGATTTGTACATCCATTTTTAAAGACAATATTAGAGTATGCTGTTTAATGATGATTATGGTAACTTGCATACGTATATTGTGTTTACATGCTAACGTGATGTGTGTTGGTGACACCTCCCCGATGTGAATATTTTTTGAGACATATTTATTTTTCTGTTGAGGTATATCCTCACCAGACACTCTATAATTAGCCTATTGTTTGGCAATTTAATTAATTATCAGCGCATAATTCGTGCGTTTTGAGCCGCTTATCGCATGCTCTTTGATATTGAAAAAAAAAAATATGTTCCACATTTTTTTTTTAATCGGGAGGAGGTGGTGATATGTTGCGTGATAAATTCTCGCAACATCGTTTTATTTCAATATCTGTTTTATAACGCAAGGGCAACAACTGCTTGAAATTTATAGTCACTTTTCTCGGTAAGCATTTGTCTTCTCGCGTTGGTATCGAATGCAGTTAACTTTTGAGCTGTGGTCATTTTTGCGCTGGACTGCGCATGACTTGTCTTGTTGTTTGGTCGATCGGTTTCCGCCCACCACTAGTGGGGGAGTGAGCGATTTGGAATGGCGAAAGAGATGCCTCGTTGAAGAGGGGATCTCCGCTATTTTTGTTCTGTCAGGGATGTGTAGTCCTCTTATGGATATTTCGTTTAGGCGAGATAATACCTCTAGTGTTTTCCCACATGTCGGGAGGCGTGATATTTCTGTGTATTTCATGAAAGCAAGGTAAATTGACTTTTTCATTAACTCTATCGATTTTGGGTCGTGAGCGATTTCGATTCATAGCCTGTCTCCGAAAGTCGTCGTCACGAGATGTTCTTTTCCAGCTCACATGTCGCTGCATTGTACTGCATCGGTTGATGCATGTACCAAGGACCATTACTTGCTACTTTGTTAAATGAACTAGGTTTAGAAAACCTTTATTATCTAGAGGATATTTTTGAGGACATTATTTATACTTCGGCAGACGTGTCTGTCTTGCTGAGTCAAACTAAGGAGAGTGAACTGATCTCATACATCTGGTTATCTCCTGGCTGTTATAGAAAAGGATGGAGTTTTCCACCTGACTACATTTACAGCACTATGAAATATAACATGCATCTGACTCATCATTGTAATGCTGTCTACCGTCTATTGCTGTATTGAATGTTGCTGTGATAATGACTGTTTGATGTGCCTACACATTTGCGTAACCATTTTGTCACTGTGGCGTCCACAATAAATAATGAAGAAAAACGTCAACGGCTGTTTCAAGACTCATTGACTTTATACGTCGTGAGTTTACTGACGTCCTAGGTGGATTGCCCTGTTATTGTTGCATGAACATTGTTTTGACTGAACACATCTACACCATTTTTTGCCCAAGTGCAACATATGGGATAGTGGTCACTCATAGCAATAGTAGGGATGGAACATTCTATAACGTTTTCTGGACAGGTTACATAGATGTGATCGATCAGTGTGGATGATGTATTTGTCACTCTGGTAGGTTTGTTGACTATTTGTTTCATGTTGTACGATGCTATGATGTTGGTCCATGTTTGATTCGGCTTATGCATATCAATATTGAAATCACCAAGAAGAATAATTTCATTGACTGTAGTGATAACTTTATCCATCATGTTCGTGAAATCTTCAAACCATGTTGTTCCTACACTGGGGTTACGATAAAGATATCCTATTAAAATGGGTCTTTGCTTATGTGGCTTTACCTCTAACCATATGCATTCTATATCTATGGTCTCTAGATCGTTTCTGCGGCGATAACTGAGAAAAGTGGAAATATAGACTGCTAAACCTGTCTCTAATTGTCTACTAGAATCTCGCCGAATAGTGTTAAAACCAGTACGTGCAATGTCACCATCTGTTATTTTCTCATTCAGACGACTTTCTGAAAGCCCAAAAACATGGAAATTTTGATTCAGAACTTGTGTGAGTTCTGGAAGTTTACCTAGAAGATGGTTTACGTTCAGATGGCCAAGTCGTAAACCATTCAGGGTTAGTAACTGTTCATAAGTACCTGGCATTTATGTTATGTAAAAAAAGCTCGCGCTCAAATACTAAATTTAACAAATTTTACCAATGAAGGGGAAATAATGGTGGTATTAATAAGTGGGGCACATTGAAAACTAATTACAAACAATTCAGCCAATTGAATTACGTCAAAAATAGGTGAAAAATGTAAAAAATCAAGCGCTCATATCAGACAGTCAAACAGTGTGGAAAAGAAAAAAATTATAATAATAATATTATAAAATTATATACATATATATATATATATATATATATATATATGTATATATATATATTATATATATATATATATATATATATATATATATATATATATATATATATATATATATATATATATATATATATATATATATATATATATATATATATATATATATAAAACAACAATCGACAGTTGCTGGTGTTACAGAGACAACTAGTGAGGCAAACAGTCGTTGTTAATATGGAGTAGAGGGTTGTTGAAAATAGAAGTGCGGTGGATTTGGCCGTGATAGATGATGCATTTGGTAGAAAGCGGGATATTGAGGTACAGTTGTTGAATGAGTGGGGTATTCCGGCAAGTACGACCTCCAAGTGTAAGGTGCATAGTCCAAGAGTCTTTGTTGATGTAGGAAATGATGAAATGCTGGGTATGTGGGTTGATGTGGGTGAACCTGTGACGACAGCGATGAGCGGGGAACTCTCATTGGTGTCTGGAACGACAGCGGACATGGTGACACTTCTGTTGATGAAGGCTGAGCAGATTGAATTGGATCACTTACAGACCTCTGGGAATGAAGTGGGTCAAGTTGGTGTTGTCGAGGAGGGTCGTCTGTGGCAGAAGGTTGTTGAAGGCAGACATTGTTGGTTTCCTGCACATCCGTGGTGCTAACAAGAGGTATAACGTGATGATCCTGATTGTCTGATGATTTTGCGCGGCTGGTGTTTAAAGTTGGGGGTAGTGATGGAAAATGAAGGTCATAATTGGCATTAGATTAGTAGCTATTTATATTCACATGGCGTTTGGATGGATATATGGATGCTGATATGTGAGTTGTGCCTCTGAGTGTGCTTTCTGGATACTTTATATTTGTCGCCAACATACTGGTCCCTTGTCTGGACAATGTAATATCGCCGCTGTAAAGATGCTTTCTAGGGGCTCCTGATGTGGCAAGGAAGACCGAGCTGTGATCTATGAAAATATGTTCATTCTTGAGGCAGTGTTTTTTTAAGTATAGCGTTGTTAGTTTCAACACATTTGCGGTAATAGGCACGGACTGGCGGGATAATAGAGGAAAAATAAATTTTGGCATTATGGAATAGCGACCGAAATATGAATGTGATCTCGATAGACAGACAGACAGACAGACAGACAGACAGACAGACAGACAGACAGACAGACAGACAGACAGACAGACAGACAGACAGACAGACAGACAGACAGACAGACAGACGGACGGACGGACGGACGGACGGACGGACGGACGGACGGACGGATGGATGGATGGATGGATGGATGGATGGATGGATGGATGGATGGATGGATGGATGGATGGATAGATAGATAGATAGATAGATAGATAGATAGATAGATAGATAGATAGATAGATAGATAGATAGATAGATAGATAGATAGTGTCACGGGATTGCCTCCCCTGCTCTGCAGTGATGGTCTAACAATGGCCACAAGTTAGAGTTTGTAAGATTACTCTTCACAGAGTTGTAAATAGAAGGTTGGTGCTTCTGTATTAGAGAGTCTTCATTGAATATTTCAGAAATCAATCACAACGCCGAATTCATCAAAGCAGTCGTGAACTTTGTATCTGCTCGCCCCTTCTATGAAGATAAAGATGTAGTTGCTCGTTTCTGAGCCCCTAACTGAATTATTCAGTAAAATATTACTTAAGTAGCTCTGTTATATTTATATTTAAGATAACTGATTCATACGTGTGCACTTCTCTCTGTAATAATTAAATCATCATTGAATTTGTAAATACATATAATACATTTAATAATCAATTATTGTTTAACACGAGTAAATAAATAAGTGAAGTTGATGGATTAAAAAAATATATAGTTTTTCTTAAATGGCAACCACATTTTCATTATACTTCGGTAGAACTCGGGGGTGGATTCTGTATCCTCTACATTAATTTATTCGCACCCAAGCGTTATTACCACAAAGGGGAATAGGTCGAATGTAGCAATTGAGAACTTTTTATTTTCATTGTTTCATTCTTAATGATTCACCCGTGTGTTACCGGGCCCCAAAATGGGAGCAAAGAATAGTAACACTGTACTTTACCATGCATGTCGTAAAAAGCGAGTAAGGAGGGGTGTGCATGGGGCTGGTTACCCCATCCGAAAAAAACTTTTTACCACAAAAACTTCAACAAACATGGACAAGTCAAATAAAGAAATATAAATCAACTCAGCCGCCCAAGACAGAAGAAGATCCTCTGGAAAGGAGGCGCATGAAGCAACCGAGAGAAAGCCGAAAGGAGTCTGGATTGCCGACTAACCTTTTTCCGTCTAGGAGAATCTCCAGGATTGGCACCTGGAATGTTCGTACTCTGTGTGAACAAGGGAAAACTGCATAGATAGCAGCAGAAATGACAAATTACAGGATTGATTTCCTGGGTCTGCGAGACACGGTGGAAAGGCATAGAGAAGAGGAGATTGATCACAGGAGATATGGTGTCCTCAGGACATGAGGAGGAAAGAGCCCACCACAGTGAAGGGGTGGCTCTAATGATTTCCAAGGAAGCACAGAAGGCACTTATAGAATGGGAAGCAATGGAACCCCGAATTATAACAGCAAGGTTTAAATCAGCCAAAAAGAAAGTAAATATAAACATCATCCAGTGTTATGCAACAACAAACGATAAAGAAGAATCTGAGAAAGAAGACCTTTACACCAGACTACAAAATGTCTTGGACATAAAGAAAAAAAAAAGAAAATCACAAATTTGATGGGAGACCTAAATGCGAAAATAGGAACAGACAACACTGGCTTTGAAGAAACCATGGATGGGAAAGCATAGATTAGGTATGATGAACAAGAATGGGGAACTATTAGCAAACTTATGTGCTTCAAATCATCTAGCTATAGGAGGAAGCATATTTCCACGTAAAAGAATACATAAAGCAACACGGATATTACCAGACCACAGAACTGAGAATCAGATTGATCACATACGCATAAGTAAGAAGTTTAGGTCATCATTGCATAACGTGAAAGTATGTAGAGGAGCAGATGTTGTACCAGACCACCATCTTCTGTTGGCTAAAACAAAATTAAAACTCAAGAAATTTACAACAGCAAATAGCTATAAACAGTATAATGTGGGATATCTAAGAAATCGGGAAATAGGAGCAACATTTTCAATCACAGTATCCAACAAATACTAAGTACTCTGTCACGAGAGGGTTGATTATTATTGAAGTTATAAGATATCCTGGACACAAAGTTGTATCAAGGGATACCAGGATAGTGCCAGATAAGAGTCTGGTCTTATAAGTAATACCCCCTTCTCTGAAAAGAGTAAGGGTGTATAGACATCAAAGGTAGGATCAAGCTGTATAAGTTCCTAGAGAAGATGGTAATGTATTACTCTAGGGACCTACTTGCTCCTCTCCAGATCCTCCTCTGTTATTATTATTATTATTATTTATTATTATTAGCTCTGCTAGGGGTATTAATTAAACTATCCACCAACAAGAACTGTAACTTAACTTAAATAATTTAAGTAAGTCTGCTGGTAAATATTTACAATTTATTTTTACAAATAGTATTTTCTACTTGAAATTATGTCATGAAAATCAAAATTCAATTATATAAGCAAACAAATAACACAATTTAAAACAAGTGTTCTTAGTTATTAATAGTCTTTTGAACTATATAACTGTTTTTCTCTTTCTCCTGAAATCACTTTGTTGAAGACAGTTTTTATTTACTTTTACTTCAAACTTTTCACAGTTTATTAAGGGTGTCTAATTCTGACAAGGACGGTTGCCTAGATAAAATTGCACTGTTTGTTCATCATTAACTTATGATGTGGTGATGCTGGAAGAACTGAACAGCAGCCTTGTGTGGCTACTCATCTTTTGTTATGTGTTTTGATTCTGTTCCACCTCTGTACTGGCAGGAATTTGTGTCTCCTCCAGGCCTAGGACTGGGTAACCGGCCCTATAGCATCAAGAGCACTCGCACCACTAGCTCCTATATTAGAGTCAAGCTCCTTTCGGTGGATGTTAGTTGCAGGATACAACCTGAAAGGTATTCAATTTCACCACTTATATAGTCTATCTCTATCCCCTTCCTACAGAAGTAGGAGGTAAGAAATAGTTTCAAACGACAGAGTGCAGGTAGACGCACAGGTCATATCAAGACAGCATTAACACACCTCAGTTCACTGTGAACATATCTTTCTCCAATTCCTTGGATATAACTAACTGTCCATGATTCGCCTCCATACATTTATTAGGTTTAGTGTAAAATACTAAGTGATATCTTAATCATCACAGTAAAACAATTCCTTTCATCCATCCTTATGTTCCGGGTGTGTGGTCCATTCCATCAAGAAATAATTGTTTAAAAGCTTTTCTAAAACCATTGACTCACTCTTGCTTCCATTCGCAATTTGTTTGAATATACACAGGCTGGTAACCAGAAATACACAGTAGTTTTCTAACACATTTACACACTGCCTAACGCACAATTTGATCAATTATTTAAACAGAATATATATTTACATTCTTTCTTACCATCAGGCACATACAGTCGAGCTGTTAATGGTTAGAATGATCTGCTCTCAAGTACAAAAGGCAAAAGCACTCATCATTAACACTTTTATTCTTTTTCTGCTCGCTGTGATTTTCAAATCTGACTGGCCTCGATTAGCAGAAGGCAAGGTCTATTTATTCGTTACATCCGGCGACCGAGAGAGCAGAGGCTAAAGGGGTGTTTGCGTTTCTTAGAATGTATGCCCAATTTGTCCTCATGTACAAACATTGAAAACTAAGATTTCAATTATCTTCTTTATTTCTGGAGCGATTTTCCTCAACCAAGGCTTAAAATCTGCCCTGAATTAATCCTCATGTTAAGGATAGATTTGAGATGCAGATAAAATAGTGTGACATGTTACTACACGCTAGCACATTTCCATTTTTATGTGAGGAATTGTGTTCGCCTGTAGTCAAACTACGGTTTGCACGAAGCGTCCACCCGTGGTGAGCGATGCGTTCACCCGTGTTGAGCGACGGTCAACTAGTGACGTTTCGGTCACATGTCGTGGGGTTCAGTGTGTAAATTAATTGGGCTTCCGTCTTTGTGTTTGCGCCCAAGAGGGATGTAATTTTTCGAGCTCCGGGATAATGGAGCGTGATATGAATATATCCATTGTGGCATTATTGATTTTTATGAGGCCGCCACGTTATGTGTAAGTAGTTCACGAACTTATCTAGAAGTTCATACCATAATTTACTACAAGTGTAACTTTGAGATATGAGGCAACTAATATTTGGTTTGCCCTGATTTCTTCTGCCGCATTACTTTGGTTTTCGTGGATTGCCCGAACCTTTAGTACAACGGCCAGGATTGAGTGGAGATGAGAGTAGTGCATCATTATTATATTATATGCCACGTAAAGATGTCTAACGTTTGAAACTTATTGACGGACGAGGGATAATCTACTACGCTTATCCATTGCTATGTACTTTTGATGTGTTGATGGATACTATTGTGAAGTGACTTTATGTATTAAATGTCAACCATGTTTTCCCGTGGACCTGTTCACCTACCGGCTTTGTTATGTGTACTGACCATAATGTCCTGAATGAACACCTGCTATCATTCGCGTATACATGCATGATCCTCTAATATATCCCACAGTAACAGCATATAATTTGGTGGGCCTGTATGGTTTTGGATCGATACTTTCATCAGGGCATGGTTTTCAAATTCACATAAGCAAGTATACCTTCGTACTTTGCAAATCTACAGCTGCCATTTAATCTGTATATTCGATCGTCACCTCTGTTTAGCGTGGTATTGTAAACACACCACCTCATGAACTCAGTCATTGCCAGCGGGTCCAGGTGGATAACGAACTTTGCCACTGCGCATATCCAATGTTCCAGCTTCAATGTCCTATTGTTTGCTGTAACGTTCAAGATTACAATTTCAAGCCAACCAGTTTCCAAGTTTATTTCGTGTTCCAGTCTACATCACAACGTTTATAAGATTCTTTCAAGTTTCAAGTCCTGCCACGGCGATGTCAAGTTATTTTGTACCAAGTCAACACAACGTTTCAAGATCTACACAGTTCATGATGCCCATCTGATTGAGACCGTGTACTATTTACATTTTATCCGTGCTTCACTTGTATTGAGGGACAGCGTTTTCCAGTGTTGACACCTTTTTCCGGACTTGCATCTGATCGGATTACGATAAGATAAGTGCCTGTTAATACACTCTTGTATCTTTGCCGTGATGTAAGCCTTTTTGTTACATTTGTGTTATTCGTTTTCTTGTTCTATGTCTTTGTACAAATCTGTTGTTAGCGACACATGTCATTGTAAAATGACCGCTCAGCAGATATTTCTATAGGTTTTGCTTACATTTCTCAAGCAGTGAAATTTCCTGCCGGAGTTTACTCACCGACGTGGTTCACTGCCTGTTTAGTGTGACCTAATTTGTTAGGCGTGCTGCCCCGTCTTTTTAGTTGTCAGTTTTTGTAGTGTGTTGGTTTTGTTTTCTTCTCCTTAGTTGACAACCATTCTGTTCGTAATGCTAGTCTAACCTTCTATCACTTGTTTACATTTATATATATTGTTACAGGTCCTGTCCTGCTTTTTGTTTTGTTTTAAGCAGTAAGTCTGTTTTATTTGTTATTTCTCCTTAGTTTCCCATTTGCATTCTTTTTCGTTTACTTGCTGCTATTATTTTACATTGTCTTGATCACTTGTACTTGTATTTTTGTTTAGTTCCATCAATTCTATTCTTGTACATTACATTTTTTCTCCTCTCTTTCTCGTTTCCCTCGTATCTTTACTACTGTTGATCTGTCATACTATACTATTTTGTTATTGATTAGTAATATTAAGAATCTATTTGCATTGATAATATTGCAAAGCACAAAGTTAGTGAATTGGTATTGACGGACTAATCGAGATACATTTATTATATAATATATAATATTGATAGTAAGATACTGAAGAAGGAAATAATGGAGTATCAGGAATTTATTACTATGGGCCAAGAATATGGTTACAAAGCGAAGGAATGAATGGACTTTGCCAAAGCGGAATTCAATGCCAAAGAAAATCAAGAAGCCCTTGAAAATAAAAAACAAAGAGATGCACGGTATGAGGAGCGAGAGTTCAGAAAAGCAGAGATACTTGCAGAAGAGAACAAAAGGATTGCAGAACAGAAAACAAAAGGCAACAATTGCAGAACAGCAAAATTACACAGAGGAGAAAAAGTTGCAACAAGCTGCTGAAGCAGCAAAACTTGCACATGAAGAAAAAAGGGCGACTTTACGTATTGAAGAACAAAAAGTGCAACATCAGAGTAGACAAAATGATGACTCTGAACATAGAGGTTCCTCTAGCAACCACGATAGCGGGTTTGTTAAATTTCGTTTGCCTGTGTTTAAGCCAGAAATAGACAACATTTCGTCATTCTTACAACGCTATGAAATTGTTTGTGAAGAAAATAATCTTGATAGGTCTCATTGGTGTACAAGATTAATGGATTTAATGACTGGTGAATCCTTAACGGCTCTGTGCCAATTGGACGGGCCGAATAGACGCAATTATGATGCTGCTAAAATATTATTATTAAAACTTCATCAGTTAGACGCGGAAGGTTATCGTATGAAGTTCAAACATATGATTCCTGAAACTGGTAAAGATTTTACACAGTTTGTAGCTTCAACTCGACTAACATTTAATAGATGGATACAACTTTCCGGCATTGAAGAGAATTATGAGGGCCTTAAGGACTTGTTATTGCGAGACAAAGTCTTGTCTTCCGTAAGTGGACCACTGCGAGAATATCTACAGGAAAGGAAGCCGTCGAGTTTGAGTTCAATGGAGGAATTATGTAGGCAATATTGTAATGCACATCCGGGGGTTTGTGTCAGTAACAACCATATTAAGGAAGCTTTACCTGTTGCCGCAGCTAAAACTTGGAACCACAACAATTATAGACAAAGATCCCACAGTTTTGATGGGAATTTCAAACCAAGTAAATTCAATAACTCACAACCATATAGAGGTAGACAACCATACAGGAACTATTCACCCCAAAACAGAGGTAATTTCCAACAAAACTCAGGAGAGGGAAGGAAGGATAATTTTGGTAACTATAATAAGAATTGGAATAACAGGGAACCCAATAACCAAAATTTCTCACATCGTAATAGGTCACAAGACTATATAAATCAAGGAAACAACAATAGGAACCAAGGAAATAATGACAGGATTCAAAATAACTCTTTTTACAATCAGAGACATAGATCACGCTCTAGAAAAAATGCATATTCGAACTACCATGCCAACTTAGCACACACTGCTGCTACACCTGAGAACGCGCAGGACAACAATGTTGTTAATCATTCAGCTTCATGTTGTTCGTTTGACTTTGATACTGCTTCACAGTGTCCAGATTGCCAAACTCTATTCCAGTCTAATGTGACTTCCTTGTTAAAATGTGGTCATCCGCTCCCAGCAGTTACTGCTTCATCAGCACATGATGGCACAGGGGTACTACAGCTTCATAGAGGCTTATTGAATGGCACTCAAGTTACAGTACTCCGTGATTCTGGTTGCACGACTGTCGGAGTGAGACAGTCATTAGTACATCCGTCTCATGCAACGGGTGACTTTGTTAAATGTGTAACTTTTGGCGGGACAGTGGAATTTTATCCCACAGCCGTAGTGGATATTCATTCACCATTTTTTACAGGCAAGGTTAAAGTGTGTTTGTTAAGAAGTCCAATAGCGGATGTCACACTTGGCCGGATACACGGCAGCAATGATTGCTCACCCGAACAAATTGATCAATGGGAACGTCAAAATTTATCAACTGCTGCTGCAGTTACTACGCGTGCCCAGGCCAAGGCACCAAAGGAAAATGATGATACCGATCCTGAAACTCAGGACAATTTTCACGTTCACTCTGATATAGACAAACAATCCTTTATCAAACTTCAAAGAGAAGACAACTCTTTGAAGAAATTCTTTAGATTAGTTAAAGATAATGATTACGTTGAAGATAGTTTGTCACCAAAACAGTGGTACACACTTAAAAATGATGTATTGGTTAGGAATTTTAAAGATTCATCTTTAATCAGACATCAGGTAATGGTTCCCCAAAAACTTCGTCTGTACATTTTACAACATGCACATGATTCTCACTGTGCTGGCCATATGGGCTACTCTAGGACGCGTTCCCGAGTTTTGTCCTCTTTCTTTTGGCCGGGAATTTCCAGAGACACCTCCATATATTGTCGCTCTTGCGTTATTTGTCAAGAGGTAAAATCAAGAGGAGCCTATCATACGGCCCCAATTCAGGCGTGTGATATACCTGTACGCCCCTTTGAGAAAATGGCCGTTGATATTATCGGTCCTTTACCTGTTATGTCCGCTAGGGGACACAGGTATGTGCTCACATGTATCGACATGTGCACTCGATGGCCCGAGGCCATTCCTCTTAAGAACATCACCACTAATGACGTTGCTGATGCCCTCTTCTTGATTTTTTCTAGACTTGGTTTTCCCCGAAAACTTCTTTCAGATCGAGGTACCCAATTTGTATCTGACACTATGACTGCTGTTATGAAACGCCTCAATATCGACAGGTCTCTCAGTAGTGTTTACCATGCGATGAGCAATGGCATGGTGGAACGTCTTAACCGGACGTTAAAGCAGTTATTAGGAAAGGTTACAGTGAAATATCCTCAAGATTGGGACAGGGTTCTACCCGCCGTACTGTTCGCATACCGTGAGGTAGAAAATGAACAGACCGGTTTCTCGCCTTTTGAGCTTGTGTTTGGAGCTCAACCTCGAGGTCCCATGTCACTTATTAAGGACCTACTCATAGACTCAGAGATGACTCAGGACATCCAGTCATCGTATGAATACGTCGTTAACCTCCGGCGTAACATTATAGATGCCTGCCAACTGGCTACAGCTTCTTCAGAGGCTGCTAAAGCAAGATCACGCCAGTTCCAAAATCGTAATAGACGATTACGTCAACTATTACCTGGCGATGAAGCTTTTGTATTGCTTCCAAGGAAAGAAAGTAGACTTTTAATTGCTTGGAATTGCCCATATAAAGTGTTGTCACGCATTTCTAATGTTGACTACATCTTAGATATAAAAGGGAAAAGGAAGACCTTTCACATAAACATGCTTAAAGAATTCCACACTAGACCGGAACATCTTCAAGCCATCTTTCAAGCAGTTGATGAGCACCCTAGGCCTGCTACTCACTACTCGGCGCTATCGGTAATTCAGGAGGAAGAATCCTCTTTTCCGGATATTCCCATGAACTTACCTGTCTTTCCTCTTCAATCGACTGAGACATGGAAGGATGTCGCTATTTGTCCAGCTTTGTCTTCTGAACAACATTCCCAAGTCTCTAGTCTTCTAGAATCTTTTCCAGATGTCCTCACAGACATCCCAGGTCGTACAACAGTTATTTCGCATGACATCGTCCTTACAGATGATCGACCAATTCGTCTACGCCCCTATCCTGTCCCTATTCACTACCAGCACCAGGTTGAAGAAGAATTAAAACAAATGCTTAATTTAGGAATTATAGAACCTTCCAATGCCCCTTACTCATCACCTATGGTCATCGTTCGTAAGAAAGACAAAAATATCAGATTGTGTGTAGATTACCGGAAGCTGAATAACATCACAGTCTTCGATGCTGAACCCTTACCCCTACTTGAAAATCTTTTGTCTCGTCTCGCCAAGTCTCTTTTCTTTACTAAAATTGACCTTACCAAGGGATACTGGCAAGTTCCCTTGACTGACAGAGCTAAACCACTCACTGCCTTTGCTACACAACAGGGTCTTTATCAGTGGAACGTAATGCCATTCGGACTTATGAACGCCCCGGCAACGTTTGTCCGTATGATGAGAAAAATTCTCTCTCATCGGTCCGATATAATCACATATATAGACGACATCTGTCTATTCAGTTCCACTTGGGAGGAGCACTTCTTAGGTTTACATTCTCTTCTGGACACTTTACGTCTCCATCACCTAACAGCCTCAAAGATCTTTATTGCCTTTGAGGAAATTTCATTCTTGGGACATAATGTGGGTCACGGTTTTCTTCAGACCGTGCCACAGAATGTTTCCAAAATCCTAAAATTATCTGTGCCCACTACTAAGAAACAAGTTCGTAGTCTTCTCGGCTTGATTCAGTATTATAGTAAATTTATACCGAACTTGTCTTCAATCACTGCAGACCTCTCTGCATTGCTTAAAAAAGGCTTACCGAACCACGTGCACTGGACACCAGAGTGCCAGGCTGCGTTAAATTATGTTCAAAATATTTTTTCTGTACCACATATATTTGAGGTTACCAGATACAAATCTGACTTATTATCTCCGCACAGATGCTAGTTCAAAAGGTATCGGCGCATCACTGATGCAAGAGTTCGAGGGAAGATTACATCCAACCCTCTACATATCCAGAAAGCTCAATGATGCAGAAAGGAAGTACCCAGTTATAGAAAGGGAGCTGCTGGCTGTTATCTGGGCGGTAGTCAAGCTTGAGCGATATTTGTTGGGCGCACCTTTCATCATACAGTCGGACCAGAAATCCCTTTCCTCATTGAAGAAGGCGAATCACAAGAACCCAAAGCTAGCCCGGTTCGCCATCCTGCTTCAACCTTTTCAGTATGAAATCGAGGCAATACCAGGGTCTGCAAATGTGGTCGCAGATGCTTTATCGAGATGCCCACAGCTCGAACCTGAAAATTCATATTCATTTAGTTAATTGACTTTATATTATACATGTGTGAAGCCATGGTGTTTACCCACTAGTAGTCATTATGACAATGGGCGATGAGTACATGAACACTAAGTTGATTTCCAAATCATTCATATTAACATTTGTGATTTAAACGACTTTGAGATAATCATTATTCACTTTAACCAGTGGCACATTGAACAGTGTTATACTACTTACAGACATGAACAATTTCCAACTAAAACATCATGTTATTATTCTGGAAGGCACATTCACATTAATTAAGATTGCTATATTAATACCGTACCAGAAATCTACTCCTAACACGGATAGTTTGGAGTATGATTGTATTATTGCAAATTTGTTTTGGACATTACTTGTCTTGCCAACGTACAAAGGTACTTAGAGCAGAATAATTAAGTAATGTAATAATTGTGTTAATTAGTTATCCTTGCGTTCTTGTACTATTTTTTTTTCTCTCTTCTTTCTCTTTTTGTGAGATATTCATGTACTTTAGTTACATTAATTTCATATCGCATTGTTTCATATCTTATTTGATTCATATCATGCGTGAATTGCATTTAAGTTTAATTTAGGATTTTTGACAGCATTGTTACTTGGAGATATAACCTTCTAAATTATTTTTTTAAAATTATTATTCATGCATTTTTGAATTTTTGATTTGGATTTTTTGTTTTTATTTATTTTATATATCTCATACCATTTTCATATATGCATGCTATTTTTTGATATGGTTATTGTAAACTCACATGATCATACATTTATGTATTCTTTTGTTACATCATTGGAATATCGACTGTATATGACTTGTTACTTATTGACATATGACTGTTTATGACTGATGACAAATTCATCTAGCATGTTATGTAATTATAAGTTGCATTATGCAGACTGACTGCGACTAGATTATTTTCGATATGGCTCAATATTTGTGATATGATCAATTTTTGCCGAGATTTCCGCATAGGAAATATTTGAATTGAAAAAAAAAACAAATAAATTAGTTTTTTTTACACCGCGAAGGGGTTGATATGTTAAGGATAGATTTGAGATGCAGATAAAATAGTGTGACATGTTACTACACGCTAGCACATTTCCATTTTTATGTGAGGAATTGTGTTCGCCTGTAGTCAAACTACGGTTTGCACGAAGCGTCCACCCGTGGTGAGCGATGCGTTCACCCGTGTTGAGCGACGGTCAACTAGTGACGTTTCGGTCACATGTCGTGGGGTTCAGTGTGTAAATTAATTGGGCTTCCGTCTTTGTGTTTGCGTCCAAGAGGGATGTAATTTTTCGAGCTCCGGGATAATGGAGCGTGATATGAATATATCCATTGTGGCATTATTGATTTTTATGAGGCCGCCACGTTATGTATAAGATGGTTCACGAACTTATCTAGAAGTTCATA
>JAMPIV010021517.1:0-164985 GCA_024509875.1 Oreohelix idahoensis
AGTCTCTCAAACATGTCTTGTTGCACAGCAGATGAAATTCTGTGAACTTTATTTACGTTCGCTGAGTTAATTTTTTTGTTGTTGTTATGTTCGCATTTGATACCAGTTCGCTGGTGTTCTCTGAACATTGATGAGGCACGGGCTTTATCGGGCTATAGGTGCTTATCCTTTTATCCGAACACCTGAAAACCGAAATATTCTGAAAATCGAAAGATTTTTATGGGACACACCGAGAGAAAGGTTTACAAACATATGGCCGGTCCTGATCCTGATAGCAACATCGGCCATCTTACAAAGAGGGATCAGAGCACAATCTTTCGGCTCAGAACACAACATATAACACTGAATAGTCACTTGAACAGAATCCAACCACAACATTCTCCAGAGTGCCAGCTATGTAACTACCCCTACGAAACTGTTGACTACCACATCTTTGGGTGCCTAGCACTCGATAACGTTAGGAAAGTGTTCCCTCCTCCGAGGCCAGATAAGTGGAACGCCTTTTTATGGAGAAAAAGAAACAACTTGCGAAAACATGCAGATACCATTACATGGCATAAGGGCGAGGGCCCAAGCGCCGCTGGATCAATAGGGCGACCTTGGGCGATTTTCGGACACATTTTGGGCGAATTGGACTACTTTTCCAACGTGAATTGGGCGACATCTGGTAGCCGAAATAAAATCCAGTTAACGAAACGCGGCTGTCCCCGACGATTTCGGATAAAATAATACGCACCTGTAGCAGGTAGATAACATTAGTCCTTTTAAGGACTTATTATCTGTCAATGCTGCACGAGCTAGCAGTTCTTTTCAGGGCTACTTTGCGCTAGCTGATAGAGGCTAGTAGTCATTTTCAATGTTTCGGTTTTTTTTTCACATCTTTAAATGGTAAAAACCGATGGACTTTCTGGGTTGAAAGTAATGTACCACGCTACAAGAAGACAAATCCTCAAAGTTTAAAAAAAAAATCAGACATGTGAACATGTGAGGAAGGCAGGCAAACAGCAGAGCAATTTTTCCAAGCATGTCGACCCCCCCCCCCCCACCCCCCCCCCCCCCCCCCCCCCCCCCCCCCCCCCCCCCCCACCCCCCTACCCAAACCCCCCCCCCCCCCCCCCCCCCCCCCCCCCCCCCCCCCCCACACCATCCTTCGTGAGGAGTAGATTGACAACCTGACTTACACCAACACGGATGATTCGCTTCCGTTGCTAGGCGGTGGTGCCGTTCGGAAGGTCCTGGGTTCGATTCTCCGGCGAGCCTCTCACTTCTGTTTTTTTTTTTCTGATGTCTAGTTTTCTACTTCTTTATTTCTCACGAGTGCCTGAAGCATACCTTTATGTGTGTAATATTTATTTATTTACTATCACCAACCCCTTACGTGTGGCGATGACAGAAGTGCGAGACAGACCAATCTTCCAAATGAGAAAAAAAAACACACGCCAGACTCAACAAGCACTTAAATTAAACCCATCACATGAGCCTAATTCTTCTGCTTCTTCTTCTTCTTCGTACACTTTCAGACGTCCACTTGAATGTTCTCACAGAAAGCAGTAGTTAGTTTGAGGCTATTTGAATCCCCGTAAAGCTTTTCCGCGAAAGGAACTGGCGTCGGCCATATGCGCTTTCTCTGTACCGCGTATAAGGGGCAACTTTGAATACGAGACATTTCAACACGTGCTGCTCACATGTCCAAGACTACAGATAGAAGAAAGTAATCGCCAGACTCCCCAACAATGACAGACACTGTTTACAGCACCACCCAAACAGCCACTGAACACGTGCAAACTCTTCAATTTGGCATTGGCTACGACAGAGGGACAAGCGCAGCTACCCTAGTTGAATAACAACATCTACAAGCAGAGAGCCGCAGTAGCACAGTGGTTAGTGCACTGGCTTCTCAGCTCGGTGGACCTGGTTCGATCCCCATTTGAGCTGGGATATTTTAGACCGCAAACGGATCCGAGGTCGACCGAGCCTCATGAATTTGGTACCACATCACCCCCATATTCCCAATATGCCTCAATGGCCGTGTAACGGGATCCCTCGTTTCCAGCACTGCTGGGATCGGCTGAAGTCGGATGTGTCCGGCCGAAAGGCGCAAATATCGCAGCTGCGCTGTAAACGGACACAACGCAACCAACGTCCTTTTCATTACGAAGAAGAAGAAGAAGAAACTGGAGCCGTGAGGCTTCAGGCCGAAGGGGCTCTAGTTGCATGAAGACGACAGGCTGTCCAGATTAAGGTGCCCAAGAGAGACATACTCACAACAAGCCAATCCCGTTTGTCATAATATTTGATTGTAAGTTCTCCCTGAAGCCATTGCGCTCAAGGAACACCTCGACACTGAATGGTAGATGAAGTAGAGTATGAGATGAGAAGAAAGACATACCACGAATGAACGCTGTCGTGTGGTGAGTACTGGGGCAACTACAACAGTAGTTTTTGCCAGGAATAGTCTATGAGATATTAGATATAAGGTCTCTAGAAATAGGCTCGTTAAGAAAGAATAAAGACCTATTCGAGATAGGGACAAGAAGACAGGAATGCGAATGCTTTCCACTAGACAGTTTTCTAATTAATTATGGAAAGAGTTCTGTTTCCCCACGACCTTAGCTTCTGCTCTTAGATCCCGAAAAGAAAAAGCCCCCAACCTCATCTGAGTAGAGAAAGGTTCCTATAGGTGAATATGTAACACCGACAGCACGAGTGATACATTAACAAACTAGATAATGATCAAACGATCGTTGGGTTTATTAATGAAATATCCACACATATAGGGTTAGTAATGGTTAGAACGTGATGATGGTGAAAGACGATTCACACAAAACACACAGATGAGATAATAAAATTGCAGTTAATTAAGTAATAGTTAATTAAGAATGAACTGGTGTAAAGTGAAATGATGATGTGATATGATACGTGTTACCAAATGGTGAGTACTCTACACAGTCCATGTGTCTCTAAATGCTTCTCCTAGATATGAGGATTCACATGTATGCATAAAATGTCCCAAGTTGTTATACGTTATGTCGAGTGGGGTATCTCTAAGCTGAGGACGTTCTGATGAATACTGTTGTCGTACGGAGAACGCTGACGAGATATCTATGTATATTCCTTCACTGTTTGAGTATATCTCTGTAGTGTTGATCAACAGTTAATAGCTGTCATATGAACAAAAGGTCTGTTGTCTAATCTCCCGAGGGTACTGGCCAGACTGGATATCTTCACGAATCGGTAGTGATATGTAGACTCATAACCTTGCATATGTAGTCGTGATTCATAATATATATATATATAGTCTGCTTCATAGAATGCGCTTAAGAGGGTGTTGCCTTGCTATAAATATGCAATTCCTCTTTTGAGCTCTTTTGCTTGACTTCAGATAATAATGATCTTTCGAGTGATTTGAATTTATGATGACTCTGTATTGAACTTGGGATAACTCTGTATTGAACTTGTGAGCAAGCAGTATATGGTGACGAAAAATGCTGCGTCCACCTTCTGACTTGTGGGTGAGACAATATTCCTTTTTAATTGAGGAATGAAAGATGTCCTATGGCGAATTCTGCTAGCCAAATGTCCGTTTTTGATAACTTATTTCTGGTTAGACGTCAGACACGTTGCGTGTAGACTCAGACTTCTGATGAACTTCTTTTCCCTTCGCAAAATCCTTTATGAACACAATTCATGACAGAACTGAATTATATCCACTCTGAATAAACACGTGTATTAGGCTAGGCGTTTTTGGGATTAATCTCTTCCTCACAATGTAAAAAACTGGACTCCTTCCTCTTGCAAGCTACGCAGTAGATTATATTTCTGCCAGTCCAATATGGGTTTCTTGTACAGCTCCGCCCATACCAACCAATCTTGTCCCATGTCAGTCCAAACGTGGGTGTAGTTTGATCTCTGATTGTTTATTGTTCACCTGGCCAAGGTGGGCGTCCAATGTGGTAAACCAACGTTTGTCTGAACCGCGGCCGACCAAAGATAACACCATTACAGCATGAGACGTTTTCCCCTGGCCAATCTGGGCGTCCAATGTGGTGTCACAGAAATTACAGCATGCCCAGATGTTTGATTGGGATGACCAGATGGGTTTTCACCAGATTTATCACGATGCAATGTGGGCTTCAAACGATAATGTCAGGCATGATGACTCAATCAAAGGACTTTTATTTTCCCCGATGAAAGAACAAATGTGGTTCTCTAGATACTGGTCTCGAGTAATCACAACGATGAAATAGCAAATGTGGGTCGCAAATATGGGATGAAAGAGCAAATGTCGGAGAAAATACAATTTGAAAAATGTAGGAAAAGATGGAGCAAAAAGGCCTTTGCGCTCGTTTATCACAAACGCAGAGTGTCAAAATTAATAAATAATAATCTCTATATTACCAGTCTCATGTAACGATCAATGAAAAAATGTCCGCCAGCTTTTCGGGGGAAGATACGGAAAAGGCGCGCATTGTGCCGTGAAAGCTTACTTGAACACCCATTTAAACATTATCAACATAGTTTATCTCACGACACCACATCCAACTATGTAATCAAGGCCGATTTTTAAAAATAGCTCGCATTTCGTTGGAGAATCGTCTTATTTTTCAAATGGGCGTTTTATCTCCTGATGGGCTAAATGTTCAACATCATTTTGCATAAATTCTGGTAGCTTTTCTCTCTTTTTCATTCTTCTTTATTCGTTGTTTTTTCAATCTATCTTCTTATGTTTTTGTTTTGGTTCGTTTCGTATCCTTTTGTATTTTTTATTATTGTCGCTATCTTATACGCCATTTCCTTGGAGATTTCTTGGACAGAGTACTTACGGTCTTCTATTCCAAGCATTTTCGGATCTAGCTAAGCGAACGTTTACTTGTTCCGAAGTTTTGTTCATTCTTTTTTTCGTTTCGTTGATTATTTACTTTCTTGTTTCGGTATTTCTTTTAGGTTTTACGATTTTCTTGCATTATTATTGTTCTTTTTTAGCTCATCACTGTGGGTGTTTACATTTTCCATCTGCTTGTATCGCTCATTTAGTGAATGTTTCTTATCATCGTATGTTTTTGTAGTACCTATATGTAATTCTTGTCTTTGTCACCTGTTTGTGGCTGACGAAGGGTAAAACCCGAAACGTCCTTTGTTTCATGTGAACCGTTATTTGTAAAACTGATTCAATACCGTTTTATTGGTTTATATACTTATATACCCGAATTATAACCCATATGGGGTTGAACCGGGTATCCATGCACAAATCAAAATTCAGTGGTTTGTGCAAGATCCTAAAATCAACAACAACTTCTCTTTTCTCCAGATTTTGGCCATCTTGCTTAAGAAATCACCAACTTGTGCCAGCTTTGTCTTTCCGACTCGTGAGTGTGTTCTTTTAGTTTTCATATCTGTTCTAGTGCTCTTGATGTTCTAGTGCTCTTGATGTTCTAGTGCTCTTGTATTTCACACGGCTATATTGACGTTTTCACTGCTGCAGAACTTTTTTTTACACATGCCTGCGCCGGAGTGTCCGCTTGGCAAAGTGGTTAGTGCGCTTGCTTTTCTATGCAAAGTTACCGGGTTTGACACCATGTTGCGTCAGGCTGCAGTCTGCTCAGCTGTTACTGGGTACCTGACTCTTCTCATGAGTTAGGGCAGGCTAAGACAGCGAGAAATCACCCAATCTCATAAAGCTAGAGGTTGCCCCACTGCAGATTTTGCAGTAGGGGATTAAGCTCAGAAAGACTCCACGCCCATCTTCTATTGCATATGTTCTCTGATCCATCTGTGTATGTATGGGTCCATTTGTTGCTTGGTTAATTTTCCTCTATGTATTTTGTCCTTATGGTTTTTCTCTCTGGCTGCTGGAATTCACAAGAAGCAACAAACAGGCACTTGCTAATATACTATAGTCCGTTCCGAAATTCGTGCCCACAGAAAGCGTCAATTTTCTCCAAAACTGTTTGTTGTATGGACATGAATTTTTGCATGCAGTCTTAGATTTTCCATGCAGTTATTAATATATTTTTTGCCCTTACAAAACTCATGTCGTGTTCGAATTTTCTTCTTTACGTTATATAAAAAACTCTTACTGTTGTCTGGGTTAATTTTTAGTAGTTTTACAGGAAAGTTACAAGATCCGTTCAAAAATATATATATATTTTTTTAATTAGTGTAGTGACTACATGTCCGCACGAGTGCGCACCTATTGTACACAGCCGCGAGTAACTAATTCAAACCAAAAAAAAAATATTTTTGAACGGATCTCGTAACTTTCCTGTAAAACTACTAAAAATTAACCCAGACAACAGTAAGAGTTTTTTATATAACGTAAAGAAGAAAATTCGAACATGACATGAGTTTTGTAAGGGCAAAAAATATATTAATAACTGCATGGAAAATCTAAGATTGCATGCAAAAATTCATGTCCATACAACAAACAGTTTTGGAGAAAATTGACGCTTTCTGTGGGCACAAATTTCCGAACGGACTATAGGAAAACTCAAAGTGTAAAGGACTGGGATGCACCTATGAAATACACCCTAACCAAATTGACTGCACATAGTTTAAAGCCGGTTTCTTCAGCTTTAAAAAAAAAAAAGTTAAAGGTACTCCCATACCAGATGATGATGTAGGGGAGTTAAGTGTTAGAGAGTTCATTATACTAGGTCGAGGTTCGAGAGGTGAGGTGATCAGCTCCCTTTCCCGCTGCCTTTTTCTTCCCTAACAGGACCAGAGTCAGGTACCCACTTACAATGGGGTAGACTGGAGTGTGACGCCACAGTGTTTCCAACCCGGCATCTTTGTCGCGAGAGGCCTGTGAGGATAAAAACAATGACTATTCCTAGAGGTCACGCGGGTAGCTAACAGGGTTGTGGAATCGGCCAAAACATTTTACGACTCCGATTCTGGAAATTTTAGAAGTCCGACTCCAACTACAGTTTTTTTTTTTTAAACAAGAGGACAATGCCTAAAGGCAACTTATTTCACAAGTTAGAACGAAGCAACTTTTTTTAGGCATGTTATGAGAAGAGAAAAGCTGGAATATATCGTAACAACAGGTAAGATTGAAGGAAAAAGAGATAGGGGAAGAAAAAGAGAGCAAATACTGGACAATTTGACATCATGGTATGGAAAGAAGTCAACAGCAGAATTGATAAATTTTACTGGAGACAGGAAGTTGTGGAGAGACATGATCTCCTACGCCACTAGGCATGGTACTTGAAGAAGAAGATATGGCATAAAATTATGCACTTCAATGGAGTTATACGTATGAGTATGGTATGTGTGTGAATAAATGAATACGTAGATTTCGTAGGCTACATTTTAAACTATTCATTCATTCATCATCATAAGTTGCCGTCTCCACAACGAAGGTTGGCTGTAATGGATCTCCAACGTCTTCTGTCTCTTGTCTTGGTGGTGCACTCTGATAGACTCTTTCCTGTCCATCTCTTGATGTTATCTTCCCACTTATAGCGCTGTCTTCCCCTTGCACGTCCTGTTCGCTTTCAGCTAACTACACGGTATCATCTGCATATCTAAGGTTGTTTATTGACCTTCCACTGATGTTCAGTCCTGGTATTTCCTGTATTTGTTTGAAAATTTTTTCGGTGTATAAATTAAATAGGCAGGGGGACAGCACACAACCTTGTCTGACACCTCTTTTTATGTCTATGTATGGTGAATAATTCCTTCCCGATCTTACTGTGGCAGTTTGCTCCCAATAAAGGTTACTAAGTATTCTAATATCTTTTCCATCAATACCTATGTCTTTGAGGCATTCAATTATTTTCTCATGATGGACTCTGTCAAAAGCCTTCTTATAGTCAATGAAGCACATATACATACTTTTTTGGACCTCTGTATATTTTTCTGCTAATATTCTTAGGCAAAATATTGCCTCTCTTATTCCACTGTTCCGTCTAAAACCAAACTGTTCTTCTTGGATTTCACTGTCTACTTTACTTTTTATTCATTCATACAGTAATACAAAATAACAAAGCATCCATACCTGCACACAAATGACTGCTTTCCCAAACACCATGAGGCAAAATAGTTTCATTTTAACAATAACAGGAAAATTTACAGTGTATATAGTTTATTTTCATTTCGTGTGTGCTTTTTCTACATGTGCCATCAAATTTCCAATTGTGATAAAACTTTATTTATGATGAGGAGCAAGTGAAATTTTCCTATATTATGTAAAAAGTGATGTACTTTAATATGAAAGTGGTTTTAGGAGTTCTACAACTTTAAAATGTTATTTAAAGTTTTTTTCAACGATATTCTTCTTTGATCCTTAGCCGCCGACCATCAAAGCAGTCAGTGGCCATCACGCCTAGTGGCGTCTTGTAGGGCAACAACAAATTGATTCCACTTTGCTCGGTCGGCGGCCATCCTTCGTACAGTGCCCCAACTCTGGTTCATTCTTTGTATCTCAGCCTCCACAGTCCTCCGCCAGGTTGTTTTTGGTCGGCCTCTCTTTCGTTTTCCTTCAGGGGTCCAAAGCAAAGCTGTTCTTGTGATGGCATCGGGGTCTCTTCTGATGACATGGCCAACCCAGCTCCAGCGTCTGCCAGCTATGATGGTGTGCATGTCCTCTTGCTTGCTCCGAGTAAGCAGATCTTGGTTGGTGATGGTATTTGTTGTGCTTCCAGTATGATGCTAGCTATTGCTATCATGGCAATGTGAAATTATTATTCAAGCATAACAACTGTCTGGGGTGCCTGTCCACATGTACACATGGCTGAATTGCCAATCTTGAATTTTGTATGCATGTGGCTGCGGAGTCGGTTGTGTCCTGTTCTGAGGCGCAGAATGACAATTTGTTCTGATCTGCTCATAGCTTGGTAGTCATCCTGTGTTGGTGTTGGTTGCTTTCTGATTGATTTGATCATCTTTTTCTTCTGATGGTACGTAACTGGTACATCCGGTTGCTCGTCTGCCGCACCTTCTTTAGCCAGTCGGTCCGCTTTCTCATTTCCTGGTATTCCACAATGAGACGGTATCCACTGCATGGCGACCCTGCGCTGGTTGCACAGTTCAGAAAGTAGGGCTTGTATAACTGGCAATTTTCTAGACTGAAGTGCTTGGAGTGCTGATCTTGCATCTGTCAGGAATACTACAGGCTGTGGCCCGAGATTAAGTAGAGGGACAGGAAACAAGATGGGCAGAGCATTTCAGAGAAACTCTGAATAAGGAACCACCAGAGACACAATTGAATGTTCCTGAGGCTGAAAATGATCTAGATGTTAATACAGACATCCCACGAAAAGAAGAAATCATCACAGCAATCAAAGGGTTAAAGAATGGAAAAGCTCCTGGTCATGATAACTTAAATGCAGAGCTATTTAAGACAGACCCAGAGCTAACAGCAGAACTATTAGAACCACTATTTGCACAAGTCTGGAAGACAGGGACAATACCAACAGAGTGGAGAAAAGGAATAATTGTCAAATTGCCCAAGAAGGGAGATCTTGCAGACTGCAATAATTGGAGAGGAATAACTCTTCTCTCAGTTCCCAGCAAAATACTGGGCAGGATAATTATACAGAGAATCTCAAAAGCAGTAGACCACAAACTGAGGAAAGAACAAGCAGGATTTAGAAAGAACAGAAGATGTGTAGATCATATATTTACCCTCAGGAACATTATAGAGCAGTGCTCAGAATGGCAAAGACAGCTATACATTAGTTTCGTTGATTTTGAAACGGCTTTTGACAGTATACATAGGGACAGTTTATGGAAAATACTGAGGACTTATGGAATTCCAAGCTGCATAGTGTCAATCATAAAAAGCCTTTATGCCAACTTTACGTGTAGCATTGGGCAGAGCAACCTAACCTTTGAAGTGAAGACAGGAGTACGACAGGGATGCCCCTTATCAACCACTCTATTTTTAACAGTCATAGACTCGGTGATGCGCCAGACAGCAGAGGGCAATCCAAGAGGAATAAGATGGACTACATTTTCTACATTGGAAGATCTGGAATATGCAGATGACATTGCATTGCTAGCACATTCACATCAACACGTCCAGGAAAAAACGGATAGACTTAATAAGTATAGCCAGCAGGTGGGATTGAACATCAACCTAAAGAAGACAGAGGTCATGACGCTCAATGTGAGCAACCCTGAGCCCATATCAGTAAGGAATCAGCAACTGGAACAGACAGATGCCTTCACATACCTAGGATGCATAGTAACACCAGACGGCGGAGCAAGCAAAGACATCAACAACAGAATGAACAAAGCAAAAACAGCCTTTTTTAGTCTAAACAACATCTGGAAGTCCTCTCAGTACAGCACAAGCACAAAATTAGGATTATATCAGAGCTATGTGCTTCCTGTGTTTCTCTATGGCGCGGAGAGCTGGAGAGTCACAGAGAAGGAAATGTCGAAATTGTCCTTTTTTCACACAACATGCCTAAGAACAATTATCCTAATCTTTTGGCCGAATACCATCACCAACCAAGATCTGCTTACTCGGAGCAAGCAAGAGGACATGCACACCATCATAGCTGGCAGACGCTGGAGCTGGGTTGGCCATGTCCTCAGAAGAGACCCCGATGCCATCACAAGAACAGCTATGCTATGGACCCCTGAAGGAAAACGAAAGAAAGGCCGACCAAAAACAACTTGGCGGAGGACTGTGGAGGCTGAGATGCAAAGAATGAACCAGAGTTGGGGCACTGTACGAAGGATGGCCGCGGACCGAGCAAAGTGGAATCAATTTGTTGTTGCCCTACAAGACGCCACCAGGCGTAATGGCCACTGACTGCTTTGACGGTCGGCGGCTAAGGATCAAAGAAGAAGAAGTGGACCGAGATTGGTGCGCAACAGTTTCTCAGTTGCCACCTTGTCTGCCTGGATTTCTGCATCATAGTTGTTACAGAATTTTCCAGTTGGTACTCTCACCGTATCCCTAGTGTTGTTTGGGTATTCTATGTACACTCCTGCTCCTCCATTCTTTACTGCATTCTGTGTTGACCCATCCGTGTATACTCGGAACCAGAGGTCCTGTCGGTATTCATCATCCAGGAAACTGAGAGTGACTGCCCTACGTTGCACGCTGTTCTGTTCATCCCTGTCGAATATTCATTTCACTTTTGTCTGGATGTGTACTGGTAGTCCAGGCTCCTATCTCCAAGGGGTTTGTTCTGGCACAGACTTTAGGGGGCTGTCAACTTCAGGCATGTCTGAGGTTTGTCTACGAAATCGTTTGGCCTGGTGGATAAAGCTGCTTCTTTTCGATCGCCCCATTGCTAGTGTGACAGGGGCTGGGTGTCCACACCCAAGACCCGTGCACTAAGAAAATTTATAAAGGATCGTTTGACAGGGGTTGCAATTGTTGGTTGCTTGCAACCCTCTCAGCCGCAGGCTTAGCAATTCAAGCAACACAAAGCCTTATACAGATCAACATTTAATACTACCGAACACCCAGACAGTGTTCATAGACTTTAAGTCTTAGGCATATTCTTGCTTGAACTAGACTTCAGATCAATAGCTTGTTCTCTCTCCGCGACCGCAATTGGAATGATAAAGAATTTTTCAAATGACGCTGGCGCCTGGACGCTTCTCTTCTCTGATTGGCTGCTATACGTAAGCGGCTATACTGATGTAGCTAGTTTTAGTTGTAAACAAAGATGGCTGCCACTTAACGACACAATGGCGGTGGACAACAGGCGAGATGACTATGGCACTGTCACATATTCCCCGCCTGATTTTGTTGTCGTCCCGACAACTGCACTAAGCTAGGCGCTTCAGTCGTAACCTCTCAGAACGTCTCGGGGCAGGATCCTGTATCGGCTGCAGGGCATACCAGCCTGGTTCGGTGTCGCATAGAGATTTATGATCAATAAATTTTCTATATTCTTTTCTACCCGTGTCCTCTACGTTATTATCGCTCTTTTATCCTTTTCCTGGTTTTTTTCGCATTCGTTCGTTTGCGACAAAATATTATTTTCCCATTCTGACTTTGCCGTTTCTTTTCTCATACTAGTAACGCATTTAATTACGTCATATGTCAGTCCCGGAATGTGAGCAAATACTGTGAAATTCGTCTCGATAGACATGGGATGGCAGACATATCGTCTAACATTTCCATCTGACACGGCGTCCTTCGGCCAGTTTTCGGCCTGAGGTGGGGAAAGCGCCAGACATACATCGCCCAGAATAGCCGTATGTCGGAGAAGGCGTTAAGACGCGTATTGACAGGTTATGGCAGGCTTCTGAGTAAATGTGAAGTGTTAGGAGAAGGGGAGATACCGGCGCTATTTCGGATTTCGAAATAACGTGGGATGCTTTGTCTGTTTCATATATCCTAGCAGGAGTTTAAACGTGACTTCATTCTGTTCTCCAAATTTGCAGTAGACAGGTTGTTTCGTGCTAAAGAGAATAAGCTGTATAGCGAAGTCTGAGTTTGTTTCGGAAATTTTGCCGAGCTTCTGGACTACCAATAAATATAAGCGTATCATTCTAAGTTTGTGCGATCGCCTGTAGTTCTATGTGGAGGTAATTATTATTAATATCTATTGTGTTGAGTGATCTAGTGATAAATCGCTTATTTTCATCTTACTGGTTAGATTTCTGTGCAGAAGAAATTAATATTAAGTCTGTTATATTCGCTAGTCGACATGTTACAGTGGAAAGCAGAATATATTATAATTTCTAGCTTAAACTCATGCAGCTGTAAATGAATTAAATTAAACTGCGAATAATCAGTCGAGAATATTTTAACTAACTTATAACTGCACTGATTCATCATTGAGTATTGACGAAATACGTATGTATTTCTAATTCATGATGACTGATTTTGTGAATATAACTTATTTCACGGGAGGTTTAAATGATAAGACAAGATCTACGCTTGCAGTTTATAATGTAAGTTATAACCGAGGGAATAGTATGTATAAGTATTTTATATGTTGTTTTCTCTTTATTCAGTGAAACTGGGGTGACCCAACTTTGCCAGCGTTGAGTACTGAGTAGTATCTGTGAAAAACATAAACATTTTATTCTTAAAGACTTGGGTGTGTAAAGTAAAACCTGTCTGGCATTGCATTGGCATCCAGAACGACAGAGTACCCATTCCATAAACTTTAAGATTTAAATAAAGTAACGGGCCTATCGCGCCAGATTTCATTCTTCCAGAGAAAAACCTCAAGTACATTTCAGCCCTTGTGGCAATCAAAATATTAATATCAGTAACCTTCCGACGGAGTTGTGACTAGTGGTGGTGTGACCAAATAAAGTCCTATACTGAGAGAAGGCAGTTACCTGACATTCCTAATTACTAGAAACCTAAGCTATTGACACTGTGCTCGCTGTTAACGTTCGTGCCTGGACAATTTTAATGTGACAGAACCAGATATCCTAAAATAAGTATAACCAAGAAAACGTTCCCTGAAGCAGTGAATTCAATCCGTCTTTTTTGGAACTGGGGTTCTCTTGGCCAAGACTACCATTGGAGAGTCTGTATGTGCATGTCCTAAAAATTGTGTTTCCAGAAGAAGTTGCTACCAAAGCTGTAAGTATGAATGAGAGCACGGGATCACGGCTGACTGAATAGAGTGAATGCAGGACTGAGTGATTCCTTTATTGTTGTATTTTGGCACCCATTTTGCTGTCTTAAATTTCTTTATGCAAGTTTGTTTTGTTGCTAACAATATTTTTCCTTTGGATAGATCAGAGTATCAAAGTCTGTTCATACCTTTAAAGGGAAATCTTAGACTAAATCATATGTATCCGTGACTCTTTGGGCTATCACTTTTCTTCTAACAGGACTGTGGGCTATACATCGAGGGAAAAGATCATACCAACGGGTCTATCATTCTTGTAGCAATTCATTGACTTTATGACTATTTGTATATGTTTGATGTAATTTTATATGTTGTGATGGAAGTTTATTTTGATAATTAAACTTCACAATTAAACTTAATCAGTGTGGCGGTCAGTTCGTTCCCAAATATTTATATTTGCATTGTCATAGTTTTACGTCTGTGTGTCTATTGTAGTCACTTATGTTTGTGTGTATGTGAGGAGTATGTATATTAATATATATTATATATTAGATTTGTCTGACTAATCTAACTCTGTTGTAGATGATAGGCTGACTGAGAGAAGCTTCTCGAGTGTCAGAGACAGAATCTACTATATTTCCTCCACCTCACTCGTGAAATCTATTTCTATTTTATCATATCACTGAGCTATCACTTATGTCTATGTCTATTCAGAAGGGACCAAACTAAGTCTTAATCACCTATCACAAATCTACGACATTCGGGCGTTAAACCATGTGCGTCCTCCCCAGGGTCTGTCTCCACTGGCAAATCTGGTGCTTCAGGTAGGCCTAGGGTCGTATCTACCAAATCTGGAGAATCATCTTTGTCTTCACTTCGTCTCAGTTCGTTGCCAGTGACTCTAATGCTCGGACTCGCTCTGTCTGTTCGTTGGATGACATACGGACCTCCTGTCATTGTGGGAGCACGAATAACAATGTACTCCTCTTCTGTCCACATGTCACGAATTTTGGATCTCTCAGCGTAGTGCATTCTTTTCCTCACCAATTCTCCCACCTGTAGTTGAGTAGAACACGGCAGCTTGTCACATTTATCTTTCCGGACTGCTGCCAACTTTTGCAACTGTGCCTCTGCTCTTACGTGCGCCTCCCGTAACCTGGAAAGGTGCCCTTCAAGCCACTGGTCAACTGTAGCTGGTTCTTCGTCCTCTGATGAATGGCCCAATATGAAATCGACGGGCATTTTCGGCTCCCTCCCAAACAAAAGATAATAAGGGGAGTAACCCGTAGATGCATGGGGAGTAGCGTTGTAGACTGCAAGGACCTCTGCCAGGTGGTAGACCATCTCCGTTTCTCAGTGGTGGACAATGGCCTTAAGAGATCATGCAATGTCCTGTTAAACCGCTCACACTGGCCATTTCCACGAGGGTTGTATGCCGTCGTTCGACTTTTCTCGACGCCATATACTCTGCACAGTTCGGATATGACAGCCGATTCGAAATTTCTACCCTGGTCGGAATGAAGCCTCTGCGGCACACCTAGGTACAAAAACAACTTTTCTACCAACGCTCGGGCCACGGTGGTTGCTTTTTGGTCTCTGGTTGGGACGGCAACTGAAAACTTGCTAAATACATCAGTCATAATGAGTACATTCTCGTAGCCTCGTGCGTCTCTTTCCAACAGCGTAAAGTTCATGGCGACTATCTCAAAAGGCTTGGATGCCAGCAGATTTCCCGATGGACCTTGGATCTTGAGATGCGGGGCTTTTGCTATATTGCATCTACTGCACCTTCTGCAGAATGTCTCTACATCACACGTTATGCCATCCCAGAAACACATGTTCCTCAGTATCTGCAACATGCGATCACGACCCTGATGGCCAGTTTTGTGCACTGTTTCCAGAACTCGCGTTTTTAAAGATTCTGGAACCACAAGTTGCGTGATCTTAGTCCCATTTGGTCCGCTTACTGTCCGATACAGCAAGCCTCCAATTAGTGTTAAGCGCCTACGCTGCCTTAGTAACTTCTTTGCTGGCTTTGATAATCTCCTCATCTCCTCATGGGCAATCTAGTACCATCTCTCATAATTCTGGAGACTGTCATAATATCAGTATCAGCCTCCTGCAATGCTATCAGTTCTTCAAGAGAACAGGATGGAAACGTTTGTGACGCACCTGTGCCTGGATCCGGGCCTGGTGCATCTCCCATCTCCACACATGGCTCTTAACTACATATTCTGCAGCAAACCTAACCTTGGGGGTATAGTTGTTGAGCGGGCTGGCACTAATGCTATGTGACTGATGGCGACATCATCATCTTCATCGGTGTGTTCTGGATTCTCTATAGGATACCGAGAGAGGTAGTCAGCATTTCCGTTCGCTCTACCTGCCTTGTGTTTGATAGAGTAATTGAACATCGACATCTGTGCTATCCACCTCTGTTCGATTGCGCCAAGCTTAGACTTTTGCCACAGAGCCAAACTCCTGTTGTCGGTAAACACCTCAACTTGAGCACCGAGCAGATAACTCCTGAACTTTTCCGTCATAGCCCATTTCATACTTAGCAGCTCAAGTTTCATGCTACTTTTGGCATGTTTCTCTGATGGTCGCAGAGTGCGACTGGCATATGCTAACACCCTTTTCTTGCCGTCTTGCACTTGTGAAAGCACGGCTCCCAATCCCTGGTATGAGGCATCCACTTCCAGTATAAAGGGCACAGAAAAATCTGGGAAACCAAGAAGAGGAGTAGACGTAAGCATAGCTTTAAACTGCTTAAAAGCAACATCACACTCTTGGGTCCACAGTTCTCTTATGGCAGTTTTCCTGGACCTTCGTTTACCCTGTGGATCTTGGTCTTCATTTAACTGAGCAACCAGTTCATGCAGTGGGCGTGCTATAATGGCAAACCAGGGCACAAACCTCCGATAATAACTGGCAAGACCGAGGAATGCACGTAACTCTGTCTGTGTTCTGGGTATTGATGCCCTTGTAATAGCTTGTATCTTATCCTCCATCGCTCCAATGCCCTCTTCAGATACCGTATGACCCAAAAATTCCACTTTCGGCTTGCAGAAATGACATTTAGCTGCATTCAATTTCAGGCCTAGTTGCTGCAACCGCTGGAACACTTTTTCAAGCCGCCGCAGGTGTTCTGCAAAGCCGGTTGAGTACACAAGAATATCATCTAGATAGACCAGTAACAGCTGGAACATCATATCGTGCATGGAACTCTGCATCAGTCGCTGAAAAGTACTGGCTGAATTAGCTAGTCCCATGGGCATTCTAGTGTACTCATACAATCCAAATGGTGTGGTGAACGCCGTTTTCTCTTGATCCTCTGCCCTCATAGCTACCTGGTAGTAGCCACTTGCTAGATCTAGTGAAGAAAATATTTTTGCTCCTCCTAAAGCATCTAAATATTCCTCCACACGAGGAAGAGGGTAGGCGTCCTTTTTGGTCTTGGCATTAACAACTCTGAAGTCTACACATAATCGCAGTTTGCCATCTTTCTTCCTCACGAGCACAATAGGCGTAGCCCAGGGGCTTGAACTTTCTCTTATAATTTGTTTGTCGAGGAGACCCCGAAGGTGGTCTTGCACCTCTTTGTAGAAAGCTGGAGGAATTCGCCTGTAGGGTTGTTTTACTGGAGTATCATCCGTCAACTGAATCGAATGAGATACCTTACTAGTATACCCTACATCATTCTCATCTTTAGCGAAAAGGCTGTTATATTGTTGTAGTAACTTCTGTAGTTGGCGCTTTTCGTCCTGGCTGCCCTCAAACCCATTTAAATAAACTGGGCTGCAAACAGGGACCTTGGCTGGGCATCCCGGCTGTGCAGATATCTCCACTTCCTGGGCTCCAACTACTCTGAAGTGTCTCTCATAGTCTGCGCATGCCTCAGAAAGTTATCCAACTTGAGTACCCCTAGCCAGTAAAAGGTCTTCATCTCCAAGATTTACTGCTTGGACCTCACAGAATCTTCCTCTGAGTACAGTTAGTGTGTGACATATAACCAGCCCTTTATGGTCTAAGTCTCTTGAGGGTTCAAAAAGCACTGTCTTCTCTGATCTGGAGCCTCTTCTACATTTCACCTGTATAGTAGCGATCGAGCGAGCTGGTATGTGGGTTTTTCTTCCTCCTGCAACCCACACCTTCACTCTATCTAACCTTACCTCTTGTGTACCTTTTCCAGGAGCTTGCCATTTGAGGAAGCTGTGGATGTTTTTTACTTCCGCCAGTATGTTGGTGCCTATTATACCAGGCGCTTTGTCAGGCCCATTCACACTCTTAACGACATAGATGCCACAGTTCTTGACATGGCACTCCCCAATCTTGACGTCAACCACTAGATGGCCAGCATAAGGAATCGTGACACCATTGGCAGCAGTTAGTCGTACCCATTTACTTTCATCCAGGGCCAGATCTCCAAAAAGCTGCTGAAAGCACTGTTCCGTAACAGTTGAAACTTGTGACCCCGTATCAAGAATACACCTGACTTTCTTTCCTGCTATTAGTACATCACATTCCGGTCGACCACCAACCATCTTTATCTCTGAGTCATTCTGCTCCCCTTCCGTAACCTGACTCCCAGCCGCAGAGGGATCTAGTTTAATGCCTGTGGATATCGATTCTGTACGTGGCCTTAGTCCTCTGCGTCTAAGACAGCGAACTGTCCTGGTACGTCTCCCCTGCTCCTGAGACATCGCATCAATTTTAGCCTGTAATCGAGCCACCTGTGCTCCCAGCTGCTCCACTTCTGCGCCTAATGCATGTATATCGGGTACCGTCACGGTATTTACTACTCCGACACTGGCAACACCAGCCCCAGGAGCGTGTTCAGTCTCTAAAAACCGTAGGGCATAGTCCCTCGCCGACTTAAACGATGCTGTTGGCTCTTTAAAGATCATTTCCTTTGCAAACTTTCTTAGTAGGTCATCTCTCAGACAAGCAGCAAACTGGTCCCGAAGGAAGGATGGCTCCAACGGAGTGACATTATTCTGTCTTTGTGCTCTTACAACACTTTCGAACACCTCGTGGATGCGATGGGAGAATTCCCAAAGAGACTCCCTTGCACCTTGCCGGGTAGAGTAAAAAATGGCCATTAGCTCTGGGATGCTTCGACGCTCCCCATACACCCTAAGAATGGAATGTAGCATCGCTTCTGGGTCATCGTCATCAGCCTGAATCCTCAGCTCCCTGCGGACACTTGGGGTCACACTGTCAAGAATAACATCTACCTGGTCCTCTTTACTCATCATCCCTACTCTCCAGGCAGCTCTCACCTCTCTGACATATTCCTCAGCCGTAGGGTCTGTGCGCTCCCCAAAGCACCGCACTTTCTTGTGAGTAGGTACCACGATGTACCGTACTCGTTCTGGTTGACGATCTAGTCCCACTACTTGGTCATCCACCTCAGCCACATCTTCGTTATCCAATCTACTAGCAGCACGTGTGTTGCGTGCCGCCATCTTGTTGCTAGTAGAGTTGACTAGAAATATTGACAAACTGGATGATCCCGTCCCTTGCCTTGCACTGAACTGGGTGTTCTACTGTTTCGGCTGTTGTTACTCTGATTACTGTAGAGTTGCTTCACTGCGTGCTGTCTGTCAATCCTGCCGGCGACGCCACTTGTGACAGGGGCTAGGTGTCCACACCCAAGACCCGTGCAATAAGAAAATTTATGAAGGATCGTTTGACAGGGGTTGCAATTATTGGTTGCTTGCAACCCTCTCAGCAGCAGGCTTAGCAATTCAAGCAACACAAAGCCTTATACAGATCAACATTTAATACTACCGAACACCCAGACAGTGTTCATAGACTTTAAGTCTTAGGCATGTTCTTGCTTGAACTAGACTTCAGACCAATAGCTTGTTCTCTCTCCGCGACCGCGATTGAAATGATAAAGAATTTTTCAAATGACGCTGGCGCCTGGACGCTTCTCTTCTCTGATTGGCTGCTATACGTAAGCGGCTATACTGATGTAGCTAGTTTTAGTTGTAAACAAAGATGGCTGCCACTTAACGACACAATGGCGGTGGACAACAGGCGAGATGACTATGGCACTGTCACACTAGGTTTTGGAATCTGTCCTTCATTGGATGGCTTGGCATACAGAGGAACTTTTCTGCCTGTGTTAGCACTTTCGTGTCTCTGCGTTCTCTCAGTGCTTGTATTCTCCCCATTTTCTCCATCTCTACTATAGGCGTTGATTTCATTGCCTCCGTGATGACCCCAAGCGCCTTATCTAGCTCTTGTAATGTGGTGTTTGATGCTGGACACCACGCAGTTGACCCATATTCCAGGTGTGGTCGTATGCCCTGCTGGTAAACTTTACTAAGTATTTCCCGCTGGCTCCCCATGTGGTTCCACTTAGTTTTCTCAGGATGGCTAACTTCCTCCTGGCCTTTGTTGCTGCCTTGTTGATGTGCTGCTTCCATGTCAGCCTATCATCGAATGTAACTCCGAGATAGGTAGGTTGTTTATCTTCTCGCAGGAGCTCTTCATTTATCTTGATGACACCAGCTTTTTGTTTGGGAGAGAGGGTGAAGAGCGTAGTGCTGCACTTGTCTGTGTTGATGCTGAGACACCATCTATTTGCCCATGAGGTTAAGGCATCTATAGCTCTTTGTAGCAGTTTGGTGGCCACTGTTGCATGCTCATCTGTGCACCATATTACCAGGTCATCAGCGTGCATTGCCACTTTCATTCCATGTGGTAGTTCAGCAACAAGGTCGTTGATGTAGATGTCGTGTGGTGCGTATTGGGGCAACTACGACAGTAGTTTTTGCCAGGAATAGTCTATGAGATATTAGGTATAAGGTCTCTAGAAATTGGCTCGTTAAGAAAGAATAAAGACCTATTCGAGATAGGGACAGGAAGACGGGAATGCGAATGCTTTCCACTGGACAGTGTTTCTAATTAATTATGTAAAGAGTTCTGTTTCCCCACGGCCTTAGCTTCTGCCCTTAGATCCCGTAAAGAAAAAGCCCCCAACCTCATCTGAGTAGAGACATGTTCCTATAAGTGAATATGTAACACCGACAGCACGAGTGATACATTAACAAACTAGATAATGATCAAACGATTATTGGGTTTATTAATTAAATATCCACACATATAGGGTTAGTAATGGTTAGAGCGTGATGATGGTAAAAGACGATTCACACAAAACACACAGATGAGATAATAAAATTGCAGTTAATTAAGTAGTAGTTAATTAAGAATGAACTGGTGCAAAGCGAAATGATGATGATGTGATATAATACGTGTTACCAAAATGGTGAGTACTCTACACGGTCCATGTGTCTCTAAATGCTTCGCATTGATATGACGATTCACATGTATGCATACATTGTCCCAAGTTATTATACGTTATGTCGAGTGGGGTATCTCTAAGCCGAGGACGTTCTGATGAAAACTGTTGTCGGACTGAGAACGTTGACGATATATATATATATATATATATATATATATATATATATATATATATATATATATATATATATATATATATATATATATATATATATATATATATATATATATATTCCTTCACTGTTTGAGTATATCTCTGTAGTGTTGATCAACAGTTAATAGCTGTCATATGAACAAAAGGTCTGTTGTCTAATCTCCCGAGGGTACTGGCCAGACTGGATATCTTCACGAAATGTTAGTGATATGTAGACTCATAACCTTGCGTATGTAGTCGTGATTCATAAAATATACTTTAGAGTCTGCTTCATAGAATGCGCTTTAGAGTGTGTTGCACTTGGTATAAATATGAGATTCCACTTTTGAGCTCTTTAGCTTGACTTCAGATAATAATGATCTTTCGAGTGATTTGAATTTATGATGACTCTGTATTGAACTTGTGATAACGATGTATTGAACTTGTGAGCAAGCAGTATATAGGTGACGAAAAATGCTGCGTCAACCTTCTGACTTGTGGGTGAGACAATATTCCTTTTTAATTGAGGAATGAAAGATGTCCTATGGCGAATTCCGCTAGCCAAATGTCCGTTTTTGATAATTTATTTCTGGTTAGACGTCAGACACGTTGCGTGTAGACTCAGACTTCTGGTGAACTGAAGACACACAAAAGTCTTCGTAAGTTTTTCACATTTAACATCACTGGTTGACTTTCATTTATACTACTGCTCATTATTCATCTCTCTCTGAGTTCAATTCTAATGATGTTAAATATCTTGTGCATGAGAGTGTGTGCGCATGGGAGACTGTGATGATGATGAAGGTGAAGTATGAACTATTAATTACCTCCTATCATCCTATCATCTTCTAGGAAAATCTTCTGATTTTATTAATCAGTTATGCAAAGAATTATTTGAAACTCTATCTTTCGCACATTTTAGCTGTGAGGTTAAAATAAACAAAAATTAAGAAAATGTATTAATAATCTGTATAAGATCTACTAACCTTCTTTTCCCTTCGCAAAATCCTTTAAGAACACAATTCATCACAGAACTGAATTATATCCACTCTGAATAAACACGTGTATTTAGGCTAGGCGTTTTTGGGTTTAATCTCTTCCTCACAATGTAAAAACTGGACTCCTTCCTCTAGCAAGCTACGCAGTAGATTATATTTCTGGAAGTCCAATGTGGGTTTCTTGGATCCCTGACATCCAGCTCCGCCCATACCAACCAATCCTTAATAGCCCCTCTGGTCACTCATTCACAGGATCGCTCTTGTCCCCTGTCAGTCCAAACGTGAGTGTGGTTTGACAAACAGGTATGGAGATAATTGGCGGGCTAATGCAAAAGTGCTGTCAAATTGCTGTCACCTTACTCTCTGATTGTTTATTGTTCACCTGGCCAAGCTGGGCGTCCAATGTGGTAACCCAACGCTTGTCTGAACAGCGGCCGACCAAAGATAACACCATTACAGCATGAGACGTTTTCATCTGGCCAATCTGGGCGTCCCATGTGGTGACCCGTCGCTAGCCGCAAAGATAACAATGGTCCACAGCAATTACAGCATGCTCAGATGTCTGATTGGGATGACCAGATGTGTTTTCACCAGATTTATCACGATGCAATGTGGGCTTCAAACGATAATGTCAGGTATGGGGACTCAATCAAAGGACTTTATTTCCTCCGATGAAAGAACAAATGTGGTTCTCTAGATACCGGTCGCGAGTAATCACAACGATGAAATAGCAAATATGGGATAGCAAATGTGGGGTGAAAGAACACAAATACAATACGAGAGATGTAGGAAAAGATAGAGCTATAAGGCCTTTGCGCTCGTTTATCACAGTAGACTAGGACAAGTGTGGGGACAGAACCCCTCCCTGAGGGACGCCATGACGCAGTAGAATCTTCTTACTCTTGAGGCCATCTAGTTGTACTCGGGCTCTTCTGTTATGCAAGTATGCTTTCACCCATTTGTACATCCTACCATTCACTCTACAGTTTCTCAGTTTCTCCAGAAGCCCTTCTTTCCAAACCTTGTCAAATGCTTTCCTTAGATCTATCCATGCTGCTAGTACCAGTTTCTTATCTTGGAACGCATCCTCAATCTCTTAGGAAAGGTAAGTTGCCTGATCTTCAGTAGAGTAACATTGCCTAAAGCCCGCCTGCTGTGGTACAAGAAGGTTTTCACTTTCAAGGTACCACTGTAGCCTGAGGTTGATGATACGTTCCATTGTTTTACAGAGACAGCTTGTAAGGCTGATTGATCTGTAGCTGGAGGCCGTGGAACTGTCTTTTCCTGGTTTTAGGAGGGGTATCATGATTGCTTCCCTCCAGGTCTGTGGAACTCTGCCTGAGTTCCAACAGATATTGAAGATCTGCAGCAGCTTTGTTTTTGCTGCGGTTCCCAAGTTCTTAATCATTTCATTGGACATTTCATCAACTCCTGGCGACTTTCTCATTTTCAATTTGGATATTGCAAGCTCCAGTTCACTGAATGTGATTGGTGCCTCCATAACTTCAGGTATGGTTCCATCTCGTCCTGCGTATTGTTGTTTCTCACGAGTCTCCTGTTGCTTCTCTGGGCTAACTTCGATGTTGTTGTCTTTAGCAAAGGAGTCTGCAAAGTGATCAGCTGCCTGTTTTCCCATGAGGATGTTTCCATCTTTGTACAGTGCAATCTTTGAGTTTCTCCCTGTACCCTCATCGTTAAGTTGTTTTACCAGCTTCCACAGTTTCCTTGTATCTCTTTCGAAGTTCAAGGACTCTGTTTTCTCCTTCCAGCTTCTCCGCCTGGCCTGCAACGTGGCCCTTTGAAATTTGGCCTTAGCTTGCTGGTAGTTATTGTGGTGTTCTTGGCATGGACTGGTCTCTGCCTGCTTTCGAGATGTTTCCACGTCGTTGTGCAGTTGCTCTAGTTCACTATTCCAATATGGTTTGTAGTGCTTATGAGCCCCTCTAGGTATTGTTTCATGAGCAGCCTGTAATACGCATCTGCTGAATTCATCAACTAACTTATTGATGTCTTTGTCTACAGTCAGATCTCTAGCCAGTATACTGGTACGATGCTGGTACATTGTCCAGTCTGCCTTCTTGTAGTTCCACCTAGAGAGAGTGGTGCTCTCCTTGACAAGTTCATTTTCCACAATTAGGAAGACTGGCCGGTGGTCGCTGCCTCCAAGTTGTTTCCCTACAACACGGGTGGTGTTCCACTCCAGGCCTGGTGAGTGGAATGCCAGGTCTGGTGTAGAGGTGGTGTGCCATGAGGCTCTGAAGGGGGCCACGAGCTAAAAAGAGAACCCCTGATCTAAGAAGTCATGAACCTTTTATCTTCCCACCCTTTCTGTGAAGAAAAAGAAATTTGTTCGTATGTTTTTTTTGTTTTAGTTTTTCTTAGCCCCTAACTGAAATGATTGAGTAAAATATTACTTTAATCTGTGGAAGGTTATGTATTCAAATTAACTGAGCTATTACAGATGTAATTCACTCAATAATGATTAATCACCTATCAATTTTTATTTAAAAATTACACATTTAATAATCAATTACAGTTGACAAAGATAAAACTAGAGTTTTATGAAAAATTAAGCACTGATTTTTTCATCACTGGTAGTGACTTTAAAATAGCTATCGTTAAAAAAAGTTCCTTTGCTGGGCCTGACAGTTATACTTAACTAGCCAGGTGTTGATAACGATTTGTTATTGGTGTTGGGTTCGTCACTGTTGGCTCCAAAGCGTGTTGTTGACTCTTTCGTCAATCGTCAAATTATGTGGCGGTAGCACGTCCCTGGCGGTAATGCTGAGGATAACAACTCCAATTGTCAAGGCAAGCGTCTTCAAGACCCATGTGACGTAGGCGTCTAGCAAAGACTGCTGGCAACTTGAACCACAGACTTGTACCACAAATGTGTGCCACACACTGAGAGAAAACAAATGTCTATTCTAAGTACAGGGTCTCCTGGCATGAAAATCTGTCGCCCTTCGCTTCCATTCCACTATCTCATCTTCCTCAGAACTTTACCCTCCCTGAACATTAATTTTAAACGCAGTGAGTCGGATAAAAATGCGTTTGGACAGCGAAAAACGACAATTGCATTATTTAAATATGTTTGAAAATACACATAAACTTATTATAATGTTAATATAATACATATATACACCAGGGATCATGATCATCCACTCCCTGCTCCACATGGAACCTGTGGCTACCTCTGATTTTGTGATCCTTGTGAGGAAACCCGCAGGAAACAGTCACCAGCTCTTGCGGTGGTGGTTCATGAATCCAATCATTTTTATATGCTGAGGTTGCCAGCTTCATACGAACCTGTACATCCACAAGCTATTTACGCATGTTAAATGCAAAAAGATAAAATGTACACATTACAACTTACCCCGATTACCGGGAGTGAATTTACAGACTTCTTGCATAGAAAAACTTCCGAATAGTGTCGGACCACTGGTTTTAAGAGGCCGTCTTACAGGTGGTCGGGGTATTGCTTTATTTATAATCCAATTGTTATTCTGTATGTAGGATCCAAGGACTCGTGGTTTCCAGTACTAAAATCACGTTTTCTTTCTGTCTGAGATCAGAAGATTTTCTAATACTTGGTCCTGTCCTCATGCTGGAATCTCGTTTCTATTCGTTATCCTGGCTGTCTGAAATGTCTTTTCTCAACGAGATAGAAATGCAGCTACGCCGTCCCAAAATGTTCCAGATTATAAGTGAAATTGTCGCTCACCCGCCCATGTGGTTTCGTTAGAAAAAGACTAGAATCAGAAGTGGTTTATTTTAGCACTTCCATGTCAATCCAGCTACGAATTAGTGTCTGTTATCGGTAGGGTTCCCCCCTCCCCTCCCTACCCTCATCTGTACAACATTCTACATGACACCATAAAAAATTTTCTTTACATTTCATTTATCAAGTTTACTTGCCTGTCTTTCATGACCATATAAGGTCTAGCTTCTTCCGTTTCACCTGTCCTGTTTACAAACTCACTACTTCACAGATCTAACATTATAATCTCCTCCAAGATGGTATTTCCTTGTAATTGTTTATTACAGCCAATCTCATCTGCCGGAAGTATTACACAACTGTCAGTAAAATTATATTATCTAGCTGTTCTCCTCCGTTTAGAGTTTTGACATTTCACGTTTTTATTTTTAGGCTTCTCCTACTAGTTTTTAGGTGATCTTTCTCAGAATTGTCCTTTTTCGACTCATTAGAGGAGTTTCTGGCCAAAGGGGCGACCGACCCCAACCAGGCGCGTCCACAGGTGGCAGATAGTAGAACGACCTCCACATATTGTGTGTCAGCTGCGAATTAATTCAGTTTATTGCTGGAAGAATAAGCAGCCGCGGACCAAACGGCGATGTCCTCCCAGCAGGACGAGGAGGGGTAACAGGTGGTACTGGCCACTGACACCCCCCATATGTCATATGACGGGGACATCAAGCGAGTAAGAGCCGCTATAAGCTCTAGCCACGGGGAAGGTAACTCTCGGTAAAGAAACCAACCTGCTCCCTTGCAACTACCACAGGGAGATGGAAAGGCTTTGGGAGACAACCCTGAACAACAAACACAATCCGGCCTGCCGAAGACGAAGTGTGTCAGCTACGGCGCAGACACCGGGAAAAATTAGGGCACACACGCTTTTACAGTATGGAGTCATGCGACAATCTCGACTTATGTCATGGCGTCGCTCCTATCAGCTACAACCGGGGAGGAGCGGAACCGGGCCCCTAACCTCGAAAGGGCCCACCCAAGCAATCGGTGCCTTTGCCAACCAAATGGTCGGGGGAAGGCAAAGTAGAGCAGCTGACCAACCAATCCACTATCTTACAGTGGCTCAATGGAATGCAGAAGGAGTGAGGAACAATAAACCGGAGTTACATGAATTCCTCAAGGAAAATAACATTGACATTATCTGCATCCAAGAAACTCATCTAAAAGATATCCAACACTTCTTCATACGTGGATACGAATCCTTCCGGCAAGGCAGGGCAAAAAGAACTAAGGGAGGAATCCTCACGCTGATTAAAACCTCAATCCCAGCAGTAGAGATACACAGATCTCGTGAGGACGAACTTGAATACATAACAGTCCAACTACTGCTGCCCAGTGGAGACTTGATGATCAAAAACTGCTACAGCCCTCCAGCCACAACTCTGGAGCTACACAAAGTGAAACTTGCAGAATCGAGACATCTCATTACGGGTGACTTCAATAGCCACTCACCCAGCTGGGGCTATGAAGCAACAGATCCGAGAGGAGAAGAGGTGGAAGATTGGATGGTAGAGAATAAACTAACTCTAATAAACAAACCAGATGATAAGCCCACCTTCTATTCCAGAGTATGGAAAACAAAGAGCAGCCAGATCTTGCTATGGCTACAGATGACATACATCGACTCACCACTAGAACAGTAAATATCCAACTGGGGGTGGGGGGAGTGACCACGTACCAGTCACGTTACAGATATCTGAGGTAGGAAGTGCAGGACCACTAAATATGTCTCCTAGCTGGAATTTCAAAAAAGCAAACTGGGGCCTTTTTAAAGAACAGGTCAGAACATTACCCACCCAACAGCATCAATAAAAACATTTCCATCATCAGTGCGGCAATCGTCCAAGCAGCGAAGAAGTCAATTCCACGAGGTAAACGACGAGACTACAAACCATACTGGAGTGACAACCTAGAAAAACTCCATAGTGACTTAAATAAAGCACGGGAAACTATAGAGCAAAATCTCACAGTAGAGAACACCCAGAGGCACAACAGCATAAAACAAGCTTTTAATGAACAAAAGAAAGCTGAAATCCAAAGGAGCTGGCACCAGAAGACCAGCAGTCTCAACATGGAAAAAGACTCGTGCAAGCTATGGAATCTGACAAGAGTACTAAATGAAGAAACAACAACCAGTCACTGTAAGACTTTTATCAAGAAAAATACCACACAGGAAAGATGGCAGCAAATATCCTGGCAGATTTCTACAAGGAAGAAAGCACCACATCACTTTCACATGCACGTATCCAAGAAGTACATAGGGAAGTAAAAGAAAAACTGAAGCACCAAAACCCAGATACCTGCATGAAGTCATCACTTACTATGAGAGAACTAAGTGCTGCCATAACAAAACTAAAGAACATGAAAGCTCCAGGAACAGATGGTATCACAAATGATATGATCAAGAACCTTGGACCTGTAGCCAGGCACAAGCTCCTCCTAATCTCCAATCAATCATGGAGTACTGGAAAACTTCCAGATCGATGGCGAGAAGCAATCATTGTTCCCATCAGAAAGAAACAAAATGAGAAAACAAGCAAGTCCAGCTACCGACTAGTTAGCCTACTGAGCTGTCTGGGTAAGGTAATGGAAAGAATGGTGAACTCAAGATTACTGAAACATCTGGAAAAAAACCCATCTGCTTGATAACACACAGTCAGCATTCAGGAAAAACCGCAGGACGGAAGACTAGCTAGTATATCTAGCCCAAAAAGTAGAAAATGCCTTTCAGAAGAAAAAAAAAGTAATGGCTGTTTTTGTGGACTTTACAAAATCCTTTCATAAGGTATGGAAAGAAGGACTCCTCCTTAAGATGCTCAACAACAAAATTGAAGGGAGAATGTTCAGCTGGATACGGGACTTCCCCCGATACCGCACAGCAAGAGTAAAACTTGACGGGAAACTGAGCCATCACGTCACTCTTCAACAGGGTGCGCCACAAGGAGGAGTTATCTCCCCCACACTTTTTATCATATATATAAATGATATTGCAGAGAAACTGTCCGGGCATATCTCCAGGGCTCTGCATGCTGACGATTTTGCTGCCTGGTGTGCCGCTGAACATTTGCCTACTGCGAAGTTCATGATGCAAGCTGCACTAAATGCCATCGGTAAATGGGCATCAGACTGGGGAGTAACAGATTAACCTCTCCAAGACAGTAGCAACCTGCTTCTCACTGTCAAATCTCCGAGAAACGATCAAATTGCAACTAAATGAAAGTGAGATTCCAATCGACTGGGAGTCGGATAAGAGACTCACCTGGAAGCCGCACCTAAAAGCAGTAGAACAGAGAGCAACAAGAAAGCTCCATATTATGAAGAAACTGGCTGGCACAAGTTGGGGGGCAAATACTAGCATACTTAAAAGCGTCTATACAGGCACAGTCAGGCCTGTACTTGAATATGGCATGTCAGCCTGGGACACGGCATCCAAAACACACACAGAACGTCTAGGAAAAGTGCAAATTTAGGTCTTAGATTAATCACTGGAGGGATGAAGACTTCTCCAGTCCAGGCAATGGAGAGATACACTATCATTCGATCTCTTGATGACAGACGTGAGGAAAAGGTATTCATTCACAGTGAGAAGCTTCTACGAATGCCAAGTCATCCAATGCGTGCCAAACTCCATAGTTTGACCAAAAAAAAAAAAAAAAACAGGCTGAAGAGAACCAGCTTCTTAAACATCTCCAAACATCTGCATTGATGCCATGAAGACCTCCTCCCAAAACAACCTACTGAGATTGAAATGTTAACTGATTATGAGGAGCCAGACTACTGCCATGAAAATATATCTATCATCACAAAAGTCCCTGGAATAAACAAGAAAGGCCACCAGACCCCTCAACAACTAAAAACGTTGGCTCAAGAAATGATTGAAGAAAAGTACAACCCGAAGGAGTGGACACACGCATACACAGATGGACCCGCAGAGGAGGCAGTACAGAATGGTGGATGAGGCATTTTTATAAGATTCCTAAATGGAAAGATCACCCGAAAGGACTTCCCAACCGGAAAGATCTCCTCCAATTTCAGGGCAGAAGCTTTTGCACTACAACAAGCTCTGAAAATTATCACCAGATCAGAACAGCAGCCACCAGCTGAGATAGTAATCTTCACTGACTGTATATCACTACTGGATTCAATACAAAACATCAGAAATGATAACGTGATGAATGAGATCAGATTTGAGCTTAACATCATCCAAAGGTCATCAACCATTGCCCTTCAGGGGCTACCCTCACATTGTGGAAGTGCTGGAAATGAGAGAGCAGATGTTCTATCAAGAAGTGGCAGTAAAGTGGAACAATACAGTTACCCACTGCCCTATCGAGAAGCAAAAACCATCATCCAAAACAAGTACAAAAATCAGTGGAAGGAGGAAGGGGATATATACAGCAGAGATGACCCAACCACCATCTAAACAGACACCAACAGACCACCATTTTCCGACAGAGAACTGGCCACTGCAGACTAGAGGTGGGCAAATAGATACACTTAGCTGTGTCGAGACATTCGAAACAGTGGGTTAAACTGTGTCGACGCACTGTTTCGACACAACGGCACAGCGGCTTTTTTGCCCGTATCGGGGAGAAAGAAGTCTCTTATAGACAGTACCGGGGCGGGTATACATGACCTGTGTGAGACAATTTCCTCTGTTTTTACTGTCGTGTGTGAAAATCTATGGCGTTTCGTGTGACCACAATTCAATATTTTTACACAAGTCTTCATTATGATGAAATAAAACGTAGATATGATGATAGCTGCAGTATATGGGAAAATAATAAAAAACAACAATAATAATAACAGTAATAATAACACATGATATCAAACTAGAGTAAGCTAGTTTTGGTAGACAATGATTCAAATCCACACCGAGTACACAGATATCAGCAGAGCTAATAAAGTGTCCATTACATTTATACGAACACACGGACACTTTCAACTTTAGCATAGCGCCTAAAACATTGACAACTGCAGCACTGACAAAATTTCCAATGTCTATAACTTCTCAGCAAAAATAATATCACTTGTAAAATCAAGTCATCATAACACATCCCTGAAAAATATGACATGTTTGATATTCCATACTTATGTTCCGAACGGTTTATTCGAGGCAGACACGAACTGAAACTGTGTCCATGTATCGAATATGTCGGACTCGGTGCTGTTTCGAAGCATTGTTTGACACATACACACAGTAGCCATCTCTACTCTGCAAAACAGCGAGGCAGAGAGGAACCGACACTGTATCGACACGGCAAGAAGGCTCTGTATCGAATAGTTCGGGTACGATACTGTTTCGAAGCATTGTTTCGACACATACACACAGTAGCCATCTCTACTGCAGACTACTTGGCCATCTCTATCGCCTCAGGATATCCCACACAAATGAATGCCCATGTGGAACTGGAATCCAGACCCCCGAACACATTCTCCAAAACTGTCCAACCCATGATGACCTGCGACGTGTGACCTGGCCAAGGGGTGCTGAGCTCAAGCAGAAGCTATGGGGCTGCCGCGCTGACCTGGAAAAGACTGGGGACTTCGTCCTGGCGACAGGCTTGCAGATTTAGCATGACTACAAACTGAACGCAGAAGATGAAGAAGAATTAGAGGAGTTGCCTTTTCCCTGTTATATTTCTACATTAGATTCATTGCAAGGGGACAAAGAGTTCTCTACATAAATGTTCCTATCTTTTTGTTGTGATTCCATTACATTCTTTAGGACGTACGTGGTAAGGCCCCAATCTCTCCCACAGTGGCTAGCCGTTGTCTTTTCCTATGCCCGACAAGCGTCTAGTGCGCCACACACTTTGCCGTTTCATTTTGTGAGTCGTTGATCTGTTTATATTCCTCCTCCTCACTCAAGGCCCAGTCTTTGTGTACTAGGGATGGACATTCCCTTGAGAAAGATTACTTCACTCACGTAGTTTAGCCAGTTGGCCAAGACAGTAGCCCGGAATGAGGCCACTGCTGTACACAAGCAGTATTCAAAGAGCCATACATGAGCTAGATAAAGAGAGGGGAACCAAATAGGATCCTGACTATCCATTAAGGATATGGCTGTCACTCACCGTGAGGTACGATCCCTCTCTCTTTATCCTACATCCCACGCAGTATCGTCAATTTATTGAGCTATTTCTCTTCCCCTTCTCCTAGTCTGCGTTGTTACTTTAAATAAAGTTTTCTGTTCATTTGCCCGTCTCACCCTAAGTCCCATAAAATTTTGATTGCCTCAGCCCTACGTTCTCGGTATATGTATATGCTGTTATATTGGCTGTTACAGTTTTATAAGAGCAAAGTACGCGGAGGGAGGTAGAACAAACAGCAAGCCACGCTCAAAGATTATTACAGACGTCAACTAAAGCCAAATCTAGAAGATGTTATCGTATTTTTTAACACAAAAGGCTTTTTTGGTTCATTTATGGCGTTATAGCTGCCATTTTAAAACTTTACGATAAAATAATCTTCGAGTAAATTAAGGAACAATAATTTGACATAGTTAGAATAGACTGTAGGTTTATTTTCCTAAGTAAGGAAAACATAAAAAAATTATAGCGGCTGTTCCCGTTATAAAACACCATCCTTCGGTAGTCAGAGCTTTGCCTCTATACAACACTCGTTTTGGCGCACACCGAGCGGGCAACCAGGTCGACAATCGACAGACAGAACGCCGAGGGTGAAAGGGAAACCAATCTTGTAATCTTGCGAAGCCTGTTTTGCCGCACCGATGAATAAATCGACTTCACCCTGGTGGGAAACTTGTGTGCAAGGAACTACTTCGCAATCGCTGGCGTGTTTTCCTTCACCATTTCTTCCTCTCTTCTTCGCCAAAGTCCCATTCAATGTAATTTATGTATTAGTAATCCTGTACAGAATGTTTAGCGTCTATATTTGCTTAAATTATGATCGCTCGTGATTCCTTTCGCTTTTGCATTTTGGTTTCCCTTACAAAGTTGTACTGTTCACTGAATAATCAGTCCAAAGGGACAATTTACAGCAGTGGACTGCTAGTGTCGCGAAGGTCTTCAGTACGAGGGCTGGGAGGTCTCGAAAAAGTATAAGAAAAATAAGACATATTCTGTAAAGGTCGCGAGAAGAGAGAAACAAATATTAAAACACAAGGTGGCCAGTAAAAATGTTTGGAAACCACCAGTTTAAAGAAATAAGTTTCCGGATCTTCAAATTCTTTTAAAAAGTAAGGGAAGTAGACATGGCCAGCAACACGTTTCTTTTTTTTGTTTTTTTTTTGTTGGTATCAGCCGGTGATCCCTGATGAGGCACGGGTAGCGTTGGCGTAGCTGGCTGTCCTTTTCAGGACACCTACTTTTCAGGGTCTCATCTTGCTAGCAGATAGATACTATCGGAGTTCTTTGGGCATGTTATGAGGAAAACAAAACTGGAATATATCGAACCAACAGGAAAGATTGAAGGAACATGATATAGAGGTTAGACAAAGAGAGTAGATACTGGACAATTTGACATCGTGGCATGGAAAGAAGTCAACAACAGAACTGATAAAAAGTGCTGTAGACAGAAGTTGTGAAAAGACATGATCGCCTATGCGAAGTTCCTATCAACGTTGTACTTCGGTTGACATAGATCACCTTTGTTTTTGTTGTGTTTTTGTTTATAATGGCGCAATGCGCTCCGTTATAACAAACGGACTCAAGTCTAGGGTGAAAGGTATGCATCACGACAAGAAGGGAAAACCAGCGAGGAAAAACAAATGGTCGGCAACACTGAACGCAGACTGGGATAATTCAAGGGAAACAACGCTGTATACTGCTTACAACTAACGTGACTAGGAAAATCCGAGTTGTGTTTCCGATTAGACAGTTATTTTTGTTATTCCGGTGTACAGGGTGGGTCTATTCCAAGAAATAACTGACCCCGTTTTTCCTATTCCTGAAGAGTAGCCCACGTGCACACCGCGTACCGGGTTTCGCTGTTGTTGTTTAACAAGGGCTGCTGAGCTTTTCACTTATTTGCATCCAATACCACGTTGAAGAGTCCTTGGTATTATCTACCTTGTAGATCTAGGCTTTTCTGCCATTTCAAAACGCGTTGAGTTGAAGTCATGAGCTCCATGCAGTTTCTGCAGCTTAGATTGCATTTAAAGGATCATCACACCTGCTCCCAAGCTCGGAGGAAGAAGCGTGTGGCATACTGTGCATTCCTCGCCATCCAAGGGGGCTCTCCAAATATGCAGAGCTAAAATATTGTGCTCTGGTTCTGGGCTGTCCCATGGAATTGTTACGTCCTGCACAGAGCCACTTCTCAGCTACCCCTGCCCTCTCCACATGTAAGCTTACCTTGCCGTTGGTTGGAGAGCTTGAGTGCCCCAATGATCCCGGGAGCTATGCCGGCGGGAGTTTTACTCCTGGCAGGGTAACCAAAGCCGGACAGGTCCTTGGTGAGGGGCCAGACTAAATGGGCTGAGGAGTAGGTGGAACCCTATAGGTGTAGATGCAGAATCCACCGGCGAATGGTACATGCTCTGGTCTGCACCAATCCACCCCCACTTCATGGGTTAAATGCTTTCTTGCCTCATTCTTCGCTGTTTGTCGTCTATCCTCTAAAGGCATGGAGTAAACCTGTCCTCACTGTGTAGTAGTAACGTGTCTTCCTGGCCCCACTGTGTAGTAGTAACGTGTCTTCCTGGCCCCACTGTGTAGTAGTAACGTGTCTTGGGTTAGCCTGTCCCCACTGTGTATTAGTAGCGTGTCTTGGGTTAGCCTGTCCCCACTGTGTAGTAGTAACGTGTCTTGGGTTAGTCTGTCCCCACTGTGTATTAGTAACGTGTCTTGAGTTAGCCTGACCCACTGTGTAGTAGTAACGGGTCTTGAGTTAGCCTGTCCTCACTGTGTAGTAGTAACGTGTCTTGGGTTAGCCTGGCCCCACTGTGTAGTAGTAAAGTGTCTTGAGTTAGCCTGGCCCTACTGTGTAGTAGTAACGTGTCTTGAGTTAGCATGTCCCCACTGTGTAGTAGTAACGTGTCTTGGGTTAGCCTGACTAAGCTGTGTAGTACTAAAGTGTTTTGAGTCAGCCTGACTCCGCTGTGTAGTAATAAAGTGTTTTGAGTTAGCCGGGTCCTACTGTGTAGTGCTAAAGTGTTTTGATTTAACCTGGTAACACTGAGTATTGTAAAGAGTCTTGAGTTAGGCAGACCTCATTGTGTAGCAGAAAAGTGTTTTCGGTTAACCTGGCCCCGCCGTGTAGTACCGTGTTGCCACTCTGAATTTGGAAAAAAATCTAGATTTCTGCGACTTGGGCTACTTTGAGCGATTTTGGGCTACTTTGGGCGACATCAAGGTGACTTTCTTCAACTAATGAAAGAATATGACACCTAGACGGGACCAAAAACAAAAACAAAAACCCAGATCTAGGTGAATCCATCTAGGAGTGGCACCGCTGATGTAGTAGTAAAGTGTTTTGAGTTAGCCAGATTCAACTAGATTTTTAATTGTTTTGAGTTTGCCTGGCCCCTCTGTATTCTTTAAACTGTGTCGAGTTAGCCTGACACCTCTGTGTACTGTCTTTTGAAAAAAAAGAAGGCAAAGGCATCGAATTGAGCCACCAATTTAGTGAAGTGCAGAAGTGGTAGGATAGACAGGATCATTGAGTGTGATTTTTGAATGATATACAACAGCCCAGATACAGGGTTCCTTAATTACCTCGATCTATGTTCACCTCCACGCTTTTATGACGTAGTCACTCACTTTCTCTATGATTCTGACAGTCAGATATAGGGAGGAACAAAGAAATAATTGGGGAAAATTCTGCGAATGATGGGCCTCCTAGAGTATGAAATTAAATCAAAAATGTGGAGTAAATCCTAATACTGTGGAATGATAGCTGTTCCGACTCTCTGGAAGTAAACTGTGTTACTCCCGGTGCTTCCCTGGACAAGGATGACAGCTTCAGAAAGACTGCCCTTTCAGGTCGATCAATGACTGCGTAATGAGGTTATCTGGCGAGGGTGAAATAGAGCAAAATATCTTGAATGTAATCCACAGAAATAAAACCAACTTGTCCAATACACTTGTGCTTTGGGGCGAGATGCGATCTGGGGGCGCTATGAGGTAATCCAACTAAGCGACTGATAAACCTCCTGTGCGGCGATGTTGAGCGCTTTAGCAAGCTCACTATAATACGTATGCCAGCACAGTCGTAGATTTAAGCAGACTCCTTATGACTGCATGGAATTCTAAGTTGCTTTTGTTAGGCTCTCCTCTCTCCGTAAAGTTAAGGATATTTGCTCACTGACTGCCGAGCAATTGAACCGGTTACATATTGGTGGACCTAGCGTATCCAGCGATAAGGGCTACAGTGCTTATCGCTGGACACGCTAGGTCGCAATCTATTTTATGGGTAGTACCCATTTTTATTTATTTTTGTCATGTATCCTTCTTAGTTCTTACTTTCTTTCCTTTCCCCGACGAAGGCCTTGTGACCGCAACGCTGGCTTTTTTCCTTATCTTTTGTCCCAGTAAAACGAACTGTCTATTTTCGCTTTTCCTCCCACATCCATCTACTCTATTCCACGTCCTACAGCAGTACCCCTCATATTCCTATATGGATTATGGACATTTTAATGAGATTGACAAGTTGTCAGAAACTAAAAGACAGAAATAATGGACGACCAAGAAAGTTGTGAAGGACAGATAGAAATAAAGGACGGAGGACACACAGGAAACGGCAATGAAATCGGCTGACATCAACAAATAAATGAAAGTGTATAATCTCTGGCACATGCATTCTGAAAACAAAAGATAGGATCTTGCCTAGTTTTGGCGAGGCGTGCCCCGTTGAACATAGATAAACTATCCAGTTCTCTTCTAAACGTGTTTTTGGTCTTCCTATACCTCTCTTAGCGGTATGGCAGCTTGCGTACCCTGACAATCCCCAGAGCTATGCCAGTGGGAGTTTTACTCCTGGTAGGTTCAACCAAGCTGGACTGGTCTGTGTGGGTAGGGGTCAGACAAAAGCTGGTACCCTGGTCCTCCAGGTTGGGGGTTTTAGCATAGGGCTGACACCCCTGTCTATGTAAAAAAAATCGCACGTTACGGAAACAACAATAAATGGAAAAACTTTGCTGCGGGATGGACATTCGGAGTCTGTGGCTCGTATGACTGTCGGTGGTGAAAGCCGAAAGGAAGCCACTGACATGAAAACGGATGTCCTGACCGCAAAACAGGATACAAGAATAGGTTTTTGGAATGTCAGGACAATGTACGAGACAGGTAAACTAAGACAGGTCACGGCAGAAATGAGAAACTATAGGTTACACATTCTAGGGATAAGCGAGAGCAGATGGACAGGGGCAGGAAAAGTTAAAACAGCAACAGGAGAAACATTACTTTACTCTGGAAGAGAGGATGGACAGCACAATGAAGGCGTAGCCATTATTCTACAGAAAGGAATAGAAAGGACATTACTGGAATGGAAATCCATCAACAACAGACTGATAAGATTAAGATTGAGAGGGAGATTCACCAACACTACAATAATACAATGCTTTGCACCAACGAATGATAGCGATGAGGAGGTCAAGGATGAATTCTATCAACAACTGCAGAAAGAAATGGAAGACACACCTAGATATGATCTTGTTATAGTAATGGGAGACCTCAATGCGAAGGTTGGTACACACAATACATATAATGAAAGAACAATGGGGAAATGCGGCAGCGGAGGAGCAAATGAAAATGGGGATAAACTAATAAGTTTCTGTAGCATTAACAACCTGGTCATTGGAGGAACACTCTTCCCACATAAAGAAATTCACAAATTAACATGGGAATCACCAAATGGTCGGGACAGAAACCAGATAGACCACATCATGGTTAACGGTAGATGGAGACATGCATTACAAGATGTGAAGGTAAGAAGAGGTGCAGATGTGGGAAGTGATCACCATTTAGTAGTAGCAAAATTGAAAGTGAAACTAAGAAGGGCTGCACCAACTGTAACTACGCAGAAAAGGTTTGACATCAGCAAATTGAAGGACTCCCTTACCAGAAAAGCTTTTGCGGCCGACATAGGGAAACGATATCAATTTGCCAAAAGTCAGGAAAAGACATTGACTGATGATATAGACCAGAATTTCAACACCATTTCAACAATATACACAGAAAGCAGCAAATCATGCTTGAGATTCCAGGAAAGGAAGAAGCAAGACTGGATAACACCAGAAACATTAAACACCATAACGATGAGAAAGGAAATGAAAAGAAAGAAAACAGAAGCGAAGTCCCCCAGGTTAAAGCAACTATATAGCGAACAGTACAGTCAGCTGGACAAGGAAGTTAAACGCCAAACCCGAGCCAACAAAAGGAATTTCCTAGACGATCTTGCAAGACAGGCAGAGGAGGCAGCACTGAGAAATGAACAAAGCACAGTATACAAAATAACTAAATTCATCAGCGGAAAACGAGGTGCAAACAATATTACATTAGTAAGAGATAAGCAAGGTAATCTCATCACGACAGCAGAGGGACAGGAAACAAGATGGGCAGAGCACTTCAGAGAAATTCTGAACAAGGAACCACCAGAGACACAACTGAATGTTCCTGAGGCTGAAAACGATCTAGATGTGAATACAGACATTCCACGAAAAGAAGAAATCATCACAGCAATCAAAGGGTTAAAGAACGGCAAAGCTCCGGGCCATGATAACTTAAATGCAGAGCTATTTAAGACAGACCCTGAGCTAGCAGCAGAACTATTAGAACCACTATTTGCACAAGTCTGGAAAACGGGGACAACACCATCAGAGTGGAACAAAGGAATAATTGTCAAGTTGCCCAAGAAGGGAGATCTTGCAGACTGCAATAATTGGAGAGGAATCACTCTTCTCTCAGTTCCCAGCAAAATACTAGGCAGGATAATTATACAGAGAATTTCAAAGGCAGTGGACCACGGGCTGCGGAAGGAGCAGGCAGGGTTTGGAGGGGATAGAAGATGTGTAGATCGTGTATTCACTCTCGGGAACATTGTAGAGCGGTGCTCAGAGTGGCGGAGACAGCTTTATATTAGTTTCGTTGATTTTGAGGGGGCTTTTGACAGCGTGCATGGGGACGGTTTGTGGAAAGTGCTGAGGGCTTATGGAATTCCAAGCTGCATAGTGTCAATCATAAAAAGCCTATATGCCAACTTTACGTGTAGTGTTGGGCAAAGCAACCTAACCTTTGAGGTGGGGACGGGAGTGCGACGGGGATGCCCCTTGTCGGCCACTCTATTTTTGACAGTCGTGGGCTGGGTGGTGCGCCAGGCGGCAGAGGACGGTCCAGGAGGAGTGGGATGGACGGCGTTTTCTGCACTGGAGGATCTGGAGTATGCAGATGATATTGCACTGCTGGCGCGTTCACATCGGCACATCCAGGAGGGAACGGATGACTGCTTTGACGGTCGGCGGTTAAGGATCAAAGAAGAAAAAAGAAGAATACCTCTCTTACACTGGGATTCCAGAACAAGGGCTGCCACGTAATGCTATCAACTGGTGTTCTCAGTGTGTGTCCTATCCATCTCCAGCGTCTTCTTCTCATCTCTTGTTCCTCTGGTGCTTGTCTGGTTCTTGTCATTAGTTCATCATTGGTGACTTTTTCATACCACTTCAATCTTTCTAAACATGTTATGATAAAACAGTCAATCAATCAATACCCTTTAGCTCCCCAAGGAGCATAGGCCTTCAACAAACACATGCCAAGTACTCCTGTTGCGTACCACCAGCTCAAGCTCTTTCCACGTCTTCCTTATCATTTTCACTTCTATCTCAAGTTCTCTTCTCCATATTTTTTTGAGTGCAAACGCTCCAGATACCAATTCTGGAGATTCTCCTTGATGAAAAAATGTTACTTGGCAACCCAGACTCCTTTTGGCTTTCTCTGGGTCCCTCCATAAGCCTACTTTCCAGAGGACCGTCTTCTGTCTTGGACGGCTGAACTGACTTATATTCTGTATTTGACTTATGCATATTGTTTGTTGAAGTTTTTGTAGTAAACATTTTTTTTTTAACAGGATGGGGTATCCAGCCCCATGCCCAACCTTCCTTAGTCGCTGTTTATGACATGTACAATCTTAGTTCTTTGCTTCCCTTTTGGGCCCTAGTAACACATGAATCTGCGATAAAACTACTTTCAATCAATTAGTCAAATGTAATTCCCTTCCCCCCCCCCCCCCCCACTTCTCACATACCAATTTTGACGTGATGCTCCACAGCTCCATAACCAGTGCATCCAGATAAATGACCACAGGTGAATTAGTGTCGTCATGAGGACATACAGCAGAAAAAGTACAATATAATTATGTCTCGTCCCAGTCACTCATTTTCTCTATGATTCTGACAGATATAGGGAGAACAAAGAAATAATTGGGGAAAATTCTGTGAATGATGGGCCTCCTAGAGTATGAAATTAAATCCAAAATGTGGAGTAAATCCTAATACTGTGGAATGATAGCTGTTCCGACTCTCTGGAAGTAAACTGTGTTACTCCCGGTGGTTCCCTGGACAAGGATGACAGCTTCAGAAAGACTGCCCTTTCAGGTCGATCAATGACTGCGTAATGAGGTTATCTGGCGAGGGTGCTATAGAGTAAAATATTTTGAATGTAATCCACAGAAATAAAACGAACTTGCCCAATACACTGGGACTTTTGAGTCAGATGCGATCTGGGGACCATATGAGGTAATCCAACTAAGCGACTGGTAAACCTCCTGTGCGTGATGTTGAGCACTTTAGCAAGCTCACTATAATACGTATGCCAACACAGTCGTAGATTTAAGCAGACTCCTTATGACTGCATGGGATTCTAAGTTGCTTTTGTTAGGCTCTCCTCTCTCCGTAAAATTAAGGATGTTTGCTCACTGACTGCCGAGCAATTGAACCGGTTACATATTGGTGGACCTAGCATGTCCAGCGATAAGGGCTACAGTGCTTATCGCTGGAAACGCTAGGTCGCAATCTATTTTATGGGTAGTACCCATTTTTATTTATTTTTGTCATGTATCCTTCTTAGCTCTTACTTTCTTTCCTTTCCCTGACGAAGGCCTTGTGACCGCAACGCTGGCTATTTTCCTTATCTTTTGTCCCAGTAAAACGAACTGTCTATTTTCGCTTTTCCTCCCACATCCATCTACTCTATTCCACGTCCTACAGCAGTACCCCTCATATTCGTATATGGATTATGGACATTTTAATGAGATTGACAAGTTGTTAGAAACTGAAAGACAGAAATAATGGACGACCAAGAAATTTGTGAAGGACAGATAGAAATAAAGGACGCAGGACACACAGGAAACGGCAATGAAATTGGCTGACATCAACAATTAAATGAAAGTGTGTAATTGTTACGGAAACAACAATAAATGGAAAAACTTTGCTGCGGGATGGACATTCGGAGTCTGTGGCTCGTATGACTGTCGGTGGTGAAAGCCGAAAGGAAGCCACTGACATGAAAACGGATGTCCTGACCGCAAAACAGGATACAAGAATAGGTTTTTGGAATGTCAGGACAATGTACGAGACAGGTAAACTAAGACAGGTCACGGCAGAAATGAGAAACTATAGGTTACACATTCTAGGGATAAGCGAGAGCAGATGGACAGGGCAGGAAAAGTTAAAACAGCAACAGGAGAAACAGTACTTTACTCTGGAAGAGAGGATGGACAGCACAATGAAGGCGTAGCCATTATTCTACAGAAAGGAATAGAAAGGACATTACTGGAATGGAAACCCATCAACAACAGACTGATAAGATTAAGATTGAGAGGGAGATTCACCAACACTACAATAATACAATGCTTCGCACCAACGAATGATAGCGATGAGGAGGTCAAGGATGAATTCTATCAACAACTGCAGAAAGAAATGGAAGACACACCTAGATATGATCTTGTTATAGTAATGGGAGACCTCAATGCGAAGGTTGGTACACACAATACATATAATGAAAGAACAATGGGGAAATGCGGCAGCGGAAGAGCAAATGAAAATGGGGATAAACTAATAAGTTTCTGTAGCATTAACAACCTGGTCATTGGAGGAACACTCTTCCCACATAAAGAAATTCACAAATTAACATGGGAATCACCAAATGGTCGGGACAGAAACCAGATAGACCACATCATGGTTAACGGTAGATGGAGACATGCATAACAAGATGTGAAGGTAAGAAGAGGTGCAGATGTGGGAAGTGATCACCATTTAGTAGTAGCAAAATTGAAAGTGAAACTAAGAAGGGCTGCACCAACTGTAACTACGCAGAAAAGGTTTGACATCAGCAAATTGAAGGACTCCCTTACCAGAAAAGCTTTTGCGGCCGACATAGGGAAACGATATCAATTTGCCAAAAGTCAGGAAAAGACATTGACTGATGATATAGACCAGAATTTCAACACCATTTCAACAATATACACAGAAAGCAGCAAATCATGCTTGAGATTCCAGGAAAGGAAGAAGCAAGACTGGATAACACCAGAAACATTAAACACCATAACGATGAGAAAGGAAATGAAAAGAAAGAAAACAGAAGCGAAGTCCCCCAGGTTAAAGCAACTATATAGCGAACAGTACAGTCAGCTGGACAAGGAAGTTAAACGCCAAACCCGAGCCAACAAAAGGAATTTCCTAGACGATCTTGCAAGACAGGCAGAGGAGGCAGCACTGAGAAATGAACAAAGCACAGTATACAAAATAACTAAATTCATCAGCGGAAAACGAGGTGCAAACAATATTACATTAGTAAGAGATAAGCAAGGTAATCTCATCACGACAGCAGAGGGACAGGAAACAAGATGAGCAGAGCACTTCAGAGAAATTCTGAACAAGGAACCACCAGAGACACAACTGAATGTTCCTGAGGCTGAAAACGATCTAGATGTGAATACAGACATTCCACGAAAAGAAGAAATCATCACAGCAATCAAAGGGTTAAAGAACGGCAAAGCTCCGGGCCATGATAACTTAAATGCAGAGCTATTTAAGACAGACCCTGAGCTAGCAGCAGAACTATTAGAACCACTATTTGCACAAGTCTGGAAAACGGGGACAACACCATCAGAGTGGAACAAAGGAATAATTGTCAAGTTGCCCAAGAAGGGAGATCTTGCAGACTGCAATAATTGGAGAGGAATCACTCTTCTCTCAGTTCCCAGCAAAATACTAGGCAGGATAATTATACAGAGAATTTCAAAGGCAGTGGACCACGGGCTGCGGAAGGAGCAGGCAGGGTTTGGAGGGGATAGAAGATGTGTAGATCGTGTATTCACTCTCGGGAACATTGTAGAGCGGTGCTCAGAGTGGCGGAGACAGCTTTATATTAGTTTCGTTGATTTTGAGGGGGCTTTTGACAGCGTGCATGGGGACGGTTTGTGGATAGTGCTGAGGGCTTATGGAATTCCAAGCTGCATAGTGTCAATCATAAAAAGCCTATATGCCAACTTTACGTGTAGTGTTGGGCAAAGCAACCTAACCTTTGAGGTGGGGACGGGAGTGCGACGGGGATGCCCCTTGTCGGCCACTCTATTTTTGACAGTCGTGGGCTGGGTGGTGCGCCAGGCGGCAGAGGACGGTCCAGGAGGAGTGGGATGGACGGCGTTTTCTGCACTGGAGGATCTGGAGTATGCAGATGATATTGCACTGCTGGCGCGTTCACATCGGCACATCCAGGAGGAAACGGATAGACTTAACGGGTTTGACCAGCGGGTGGGCTTGAACGTCGGTTTAGAGGGGTCTGAGGTCGTGACGCTCAGTGTGAGCAACCCTGGGCCCATATCAGTAGGGAATCAGCAATTGGTGCAGACAGATACTTTCACATGCCTGGGAAGCATGGTGGCACCAGACGCCTGGCGGAGGGCTGTGGAGACTGGGATGCAGGGAGTGGACCAGAGTTGGGGCACTGTGCGAAGGATGGCCACTGACCAAGCAGAATGGAATCAATTTGTTGTTGCCCTACAAGACGCCACTAGGCGTGTTACACTGGGATTCCAAAGAAGAAAAAAGAAGAATACCTCTCTTACAACAGAAAGGGCTGCCACGTAATGCTATCAACTGGAGTTCTCAGTGTGTGTCCTATCCATCTCCAGCGTCTTCTTCTCATCTCTTGTTCCACTGGTGCTTGTCTGGTTCTTGTCATTAGTTCATCATTGGTGACTTTTTCATACCACTTCAATCTTTCTAAACATGTTATGATAAAACAGTCAATCAATCAATACCCTTTAGCTCCCCAAGGAGCATAGGCCTTCAACAAACACATGCCAAGTACTCCTGTTGCGTACCACCAGCTCAAGCTCTTTCCACGTCTTCCTTATCATTTTCACTTCTATCTCAAGTTCTCTTCTCCATATTTTTTTGAGTGCAAACGCTCCAGATACCAATTCTGGAGATTCTCCTTGATGAAAAAATGTTACTTGGCAACCCAGACTCCTTTTGGCTTTCTCTGGGTCCCTCCATAAGCCTACTTTCCAGAGGACCGTCTTCTGTCTTGGACGGCTGAACTGACTTATATTCTGTATTTGACTTATGCATATTGTTTGTTGAAGTTTTTGTAGTAAACATTTTTTTTTTAACAGGATGGGGTATCCAGCCCCATGCCCAACCTTCCTTAGTCGCTGTTTATGACATGTACAATCTTAGTTCTTTGCTTCCCTTTTGGGCCCTAGTAACACATGAATCTGCGATAAAACTACTTTCCATCAATTAGTCAAATTTATTTCCCTCCCCCCCCCCCCCCCACTTCTCACATACCAATTTTGACGTGATGCTCCACAGCTCCATAACCAGTGCATCCAGATAAATGACCACAGGTGAATTAGTGTCGTCATGAGGACATACAGCAGAAAAAGTACAATATAATTATGTCTCGTCCCAGTCACTCATTTTCTCTATGATTCTGACAGATATAGGGAGAACAAAGAAATAATTGGGGAAAATTCTGTGAATGATGGGCCTCCTAGAGTATGAAATTAAATCCAAAATGTGGAGTAAATCCTAATACTGTGGAATGATAGCTGTTCCGACTCTCTGGAAGTAAACTGTGTTACTCCCGGTGGTTCCCTGGACAAGGATGACAGCTTCAGAAAGACTGCCCTTTCAGGTCGATCAATGACTGCGTAATGAGGTTATCTGGCGAGGGTGCTATAGAGTAAAATATTTTGAATGTAATCCACAGAAATAAAACGAACTTGCCCAATACACTGGGACTTTTGAGTCAGATGCGATCTGGGGACCATATGAGGTAATCCAACTAAGCGACTGGTAAACCTCCTGTGCGTGATGTTGAGCACTTTAGCAAGCTCACTATAATACGTATGCCAGCACAGTCGTAGATTTAAGCAGACTCCTTATGACTGCATGGGATTCTAAGTTGCTTTTGTTAGGCTCTCCTCTGTCCGTAAAATTAAGGATGTTTGCTCACTGACTGCCGAGCAATTGAACCGGTTACATATTGGTGGACCTAGCATGTCCAGCGATAAGGGCTACAGTGCTTATCGCTGGAAACGCTAGGTCGCAATCTATTTTATGGGTAGTACCCATTTTTATTTATTTTTGTCATGTATCCTTCTTAGCTCTTACTTTCTTTCCTTTCCCTGACGAAGGCCTTGTGACCGCAACGCTGGCTATTTTCCTTATCTTTTGTCCCAGTAAAACGAACTGTCTATTTTCGCTTTTCCTCCCACATCCATCTACTCTATTCCACGTCCTACAGCAGTACCCCTCATATTCGTATATGGATTATGGACATTTTAATGAGATTGACAAGTTGTTAGAAACTGAAAGACAGAAATAATGGACGACCAAGAAATTTGTGAAGGACAGATAGAAATAAAGGACGCAGGACACACAGGAAACGGCAATGAAATTGGCTGACATCAACAAATAAATGAAAGTGTGTAATCTCTGGCACATGCATTCTGAAAACAAAAGATAGGATCTTGCCTAGTTTTGGCGAGGCGTGCCCCGTTGAACATAGATAAACTATCCAGTTCTCTTCTAAACGTGTTTTTGGTCTTCCTATACCTCTCTTAGCGGTATGGCAGCTTGCGTACCCTGACAATCCCCAGAGCTATGCCAGTGGGAGTTTTACTCCTGGTAGGTTCAACCAAGCTGGACTGGTCTGTGTGGGTAGGGGTCAGACAAAAGCTGGTACCCTGGTCCTCCAGGTTGGGGGTTTTAGCATAGGGCTGACACCCCTGTCTATGTAAAAAAAAAATCGCACGTTACGGAAACAACAATAAATGGAAAAACTTTGCTGCGGGATGGACATTCGGAGTCTGTGGCTCGTATGACTGTCGGTGGTGAAAGCCGAAAGGAAGCCACTGACATGAAAACGGATGTCCTGACCGCAAAACAGGATACAAGAATAGGTTTTTGGAATGTCAGGACAATGTACGAGACAGGTAAACTAAGACAGGTCACGGCAGAAATGAGAAACTATAGGTTACACATTCTAGGGATAAGCGAGAGCAGATGGACAGGGGCAGGAAAAGTTAAAACAGCAACAGGAGAAACAGTACTTTACTCTGGAAGAGAGGATGGACAGCACAATGAAGGCGTAGCCATTATTCTACAGAAAGGAATAGAAAGGACATTACTGGAATGGAAACCCATCAACAACAGACTGATAAGATTAAGATTGAGAGGGAGATTCACCAACACTACAATAATACAATGCTTCGCACCAACGAATGATAGCGATGAGGAGGTCAAGGATGAATTCTATCAACAACTGCAGAAAGAAATGGAAGACACACCTAGATATGATCTTGTTATAGTAATGGGAGACCTCAATGCGAAGGTTGGTACACACAATACATATAATGAAAGAACAATGGGGAAATGCGGCAGCGGAAGAGCAAATGAAAATGGGGATAAACTAATAAGTTTCTGTAGCATTAACAACCTGGTCATTGGAGGAACACTCTTCCCACATAAAGAAATTCACAAATTAACATGGGAATCACCAAATGGTCGGGACAGAAACCAGATAGACCACATCATGGTTAACGGTAGATGGAGACATGCATTACAAGATGTGAAGGTAAGAAGAGGTGCAGATGTGGGAAGTGATCACCATTTAGTAGTAGCAAAATTGAAAGTGAAACTAAGAAGGGCTGCACCAACTGTAACTACGCAGAAAAGGTTTGACATCAGCAAATTGAAGGACTCCCTTACCAGAAAAGCTTTTGCGGCCGACATAGGGAAACGATATCAATTTGCCAAAAGTCAGGAAAAGACATTGACTGATGATATAGACCAGAATTTCAACACCATTTCAACAATATACACAGAAAGCAGCAAATCATGCTTGAGATTCCAGGAAAGGAAGAAGCAAGACTGGATAACACCAGAAACATTAAACACCATAACGATGAGAAAGGAAATGAAAAGAAAGAAAACAGAAGCGAAGTCCCCCAGGTTAAAGCAACTATATAGCGAACAGTACAGTCAGCTGGACAAGGAAGTTAAACGCCAAACCCGAGCCAACAAAAGGAATTTCCTAGACGATCTTGCAAGACAGGCAGAGGAGGCAGCACTGAGAAATGAACAAAGCACAGTATACAAAATAACTAAATTCATCAGCGGAAAACGAGGTGCAAACAATATTACATTAGTAAGAGATAAGCAAGGTAATCTCATCACGACAGCAGAGGGACAGGAAACAAGATGGGCAGAGCACTTCAGAGAAATTCTGAACAAGGAACCACCAGAGACACAACTGAATGTTCCTGAGGCTGAAAACGATCTAGATGTGAATACAGACATTCCACGAAAAGAAGAAATCATCACAGCAATCAAAGGGTTAAAGAACGGCAAAGCTCCGGGCCATGATAACTTAAATGCAGAGCTATTTAAGACAGACCCTGAGCTAGCAGCAGAACTATTAGAACCACTATTTGCACAAGTCTGGAAAACGGGGACAACACCATCAGAGTGGAACAAAGGAATAATTGTCAAGTTGCCCAAGAAGGGAGATCTTGCAGACTGCAATAATTGGAGAGGAATCACTCTTCTCTCAGTTCCCAGCAAAATACTAGGCAGGATAATTATACAGAGAATTTCAAAGGCAGTGGACCACGGGCTGCGGAAGGAGCAGGCAGGGTTTGGAGGGGATAGAAGATGTGTAGATCGTGTATTCACTCTCGGGAACATTGTAGAGCGGTGCTCAGAGTGGCGGAGACAGCTTTATATTAGTTTCGTTGATTTTGAGGGGGCTTTTGACAGCGTGCATGGGGACGGTTTGTGGAAAGTGCTGAGGGCTTATGGAATTCCAAGCTGCATAGTGTCAATCATAAAAAGCCTATATGCCAACTTTACGTGTAGTGTTGGGCAAAGCAACCTAACCTTTGAGGTGGGGACGGGAGTGCGACGGGGATGCCCCTTGTCGGCCACTCTATTTTTGACAGTCGTGGGCTGGGTGGTGCGCCAGGCGGCAGAGGACGGTCCAGGAGGAGTGGGATGGACGGCGTTTTCTGCACTGGAGGATCTGGAGTATGCAGATGATATTGCACTGCTGGCGCGTTCACATCGGCACATCCAGGAGGAAACGGATAGACTTAACGGGTTTGACCAGCGGGTGGGCTTGAACGTCGGTTTAGAGGGGTCTGAGGTCGTGACGCTCAGTGTGAGCAACCCTGGGCCCATATCAGTAGGGAATCAGCAATTGGTGCAGACAGATACTTTCACATGCCTGGGAAGCATGGTGGCACCAGACGGCGGGGCAGGCGGGGACATCGGCATCGGAATGAGTGGGGCAAGGGCAGCCTTCTCTGGCCTAGGCGGCATCTGGGGGTCCTCCCAATGCGGCACAGGTGCAAAATTAAGATTATGTCGGAGCTGTGTGCTTTCTGTGCTTCTCTGTGGTGCGGAGTGCTGGAGAGTTGCAGAGAGGGAAATGTCGAAATTGTCCTCCTTTCACACAACATGCCTAGGAGAAATTCACAGAATCTTTTGGCCGAATGCCATCACTGACCGGGGTCTGCTTGCTCGTGGCAAGCAAGAGGACATGCACACCATCATGGCTGGCAGACGCTGGAGCTGGGTTGGTCCTGTCCTCAGAAGAGACCCCGATGCCATCACAAGAACAGCTATGCTTTGGATCCCTGAGGGGGTGCGAGAGAGGGGCCGACCGGGGACAGCCTGGCGGAGGGCTGTGGAGACTGGGATGCAGGGAGTGGACCAGAGTTGGGGCACTGTGCGAAGGATGGCCACTGACCAAGCAGAATGGAATCAATTTGTTGTTGCCCTACAAGACGCCACTAGGCGTGTTGGCCACTGACTGCTTTGACGGTCGGCGGTTAAGGATCAAAGAAGAAAAAAGAAGAATACCTCTCTTACACTGGGATTCCAGAACAAGGGCTGCCACGTAATGCTATCAACTGGTGTTCTCAGTGTGTGTCCTATCCATCTCCAGCGTCTTCTTCTCATCTCTTGTTCCACTGGTGCTTGTCTGGTTCTTGTCATTAGTTCATCATTGGTGACTTTTTCATACCACTTCAATCTTTCTAAACATGTTATGATAAAACAGTCAATCAATCAATACCCTTTAGCTCCCCAAGGAGCATAGGCCTTCAACAAACACATGCCAAGTACTCCTGTTGCGTACCACCAGCTCAAGCTCTTTCCACGTCTTCCTTATCATTTTCACTTCTAACTCAAGTTCTCTTCTCCATATTTTTTGAGTGCAAACGCTCCAGATACCAATTCTGGAGATTCTCCTTGATGAAAAAATGTTAGTTGGCAACCCAGACTCCTTTTGGCTTTCTCTGGGTCCCTCCATGAGCCTACTTTCCAGAGGACCGTCTTCTGTCTTGGACGGCTGAACTAACTTATATTCTGTATTTGACTTAAGTATATTGTTTGTTGAAGTTTTTGTAGTAAACATTTTTTTTTAAAACAGGATGGGGTATCCAGCCCCATGCCCAACTTTCCTTAGTCGCTGTTTATGACATGTCTAGTAGAGTACAATCTTAGTTCTTTGCTCCCCTTTTGGGCCCTAGTAACACATGAATCTGCGATAAAACTACTTTCAATCAATTAGTCAAATGTAATTCCATTGCCTCTCCCCCCTACTTCTCACATACCAATTTTGACGTGATGCTCCACAGCTCCATAACCAGTGCATCCAGATAAATGACCACAGGTGAATTAGTGTCGTCATGAGGACATACAGCAGAAAAAGTATAATATAATTATGTCTCGTCCCAGTCACTAATTTTCTCTATGATTCTGACAGATATAGGGAGGAACAAAGAAATAATTGGGGAAAATTCTGCGAATGATGGGCCTCCTAGAGTATGAAATTAAATCCAAAATGTGGAGTAAATCCTAATACTGTGGAATGATAGCTGTTCCGACTCTCTGGAAGTAAACTGTGTTACTCCCGGTGGTTCCCTGGACAAGGATGACAGCTTCAGAAAGACTGCCCTTTCAGGTCGATCAATGACTGCGTAATGAGGTTATCTGGCGAGGGTGCTATAGAGTAAAATATTTTGAATGTAATCCACAGAAATAAAACGAACTTGCCCAATACACTGGGACTTTTGAGTCAGATGCGATCTGGGGACCATATGAGGTAATCCAACTAAGCGACTGGTAAACCTTCTGTGCGTGATGTTGAGCACTTTAGCAAGCTTACTATAATACGTATGCCAGCACAGTCGTAGATTTAAGCAGACTCCTTATGACTGCATGGAATTCTAAGTTGTTTTTGTTAGGCTTTCCTCTCTCCGTAAAATTAAGGATGTTTGCTCACTGACTGCCGAGCAATTGAACCCGTTACATATTGGTGGACCTAGCGTGTCCAGAAATAAGGGCTACAGTGCTTATCACTGGACACGCTAGGTCGCAATCTATTTTTTGGGTAGTACCCATTTTTATTTATTTTTGTCATGTATCCTTCTTAGTTCTTACTTTCTTTCCTTTCCCTGACGAAGGCCTTGTGACCGCAACGCTGGCTTTTTTCCTTATCTTTTGTCCCAGTAAAACGAACTGTCTATTTTCGCTTTTCCTCCCACATCCATCTACTCTATTCCATGTCCTACAGCAGTACCCCTCATATTCCTATATGGATTATGGACATGTTAATGAGATTGACAAGTTGTCAGAAACTGAAAGACAGAAATAATGGACGACCAAGAAATTTGTGAAGGACAGATAGAAATAAAGGACGCAGGACACACAGGAAACGGCAATGAAATTGGCTGACATCAACAAATAAATGAAAGTGTGTAATCTCTGGCACATGCATTCTGAAAACAAAAGATAGGATCTTGCCTAGTTTTGGAGAGGCGTACCCCATTGAACATAGATAAACTATCCAGTTCTCTTCTAAACGTGATTTTGGTCTTCCTATACCTCTCTTACACTGGGGATTCCAGAACAAGCTGCCTCGTAATGCTATCAACTGGTGTTCTCAGTGTGTGTCCTATCCATCTCCAGCGTCTTCTTCTCAACTCTTGTTCCACTGGTGCTTGTCTGGTTCTTGTCATTAGTTCATCATTGGTGACTTTTTCATACCACTTCAATCTTTCTAAACATGTTATGATAAAACAGTCAATCAATCAATACCCTTTAGCTCCCCAAGGAGCATAGGCCTTCAACAAACACATGCCAAGTACTCCTGTTGCGTACCACCAGCTCAAGCTCTTTCCACGTCTTCCTTATCATTTTCACTTCTAACTCAAGTTCTCTTCTCCATGTTTTTTGAGTGCAAACGCTCCAGATACCAATTCTGGAGATTCTCCTTGATGAAAAAATGTTAGTTGGCAACCCAGACTCCTTTTGGCTTTCTCTGGGTCCCTCCATGAGCCTACTTTCCAGAGGACCGTCTTCTGTCTTGGACGGCTGAACTGACTTATATTCTGTATTTGATTTATCCATATTGTTTGTTGAAGTTTTTTGTGGTAAACAATTTTTCTTTTTTTTTTTACAGGATGGGGTAACCAGCTCCATGCCCAACCTTCCTTAGTCGCTGTTTATGACATGTACAATCTTAGTTCTTTGCTCCCATTTTGGGCCCTAGTAACACACAGATCTGCGATAAAACTACTTTCAATCAATTAGTCAAATTTAATATCCCCCCCCCCCCCCCCCCCACTTCTCACATACCAATTTTGACGTGATGCTCCACAGCTCCATAACCAGTGCATCCAGATAAATGACCACAGGTGAATTAGTGTCGTCATGAGGACATACAGCAGAAAAAGTATAATATAATTATGTCTCGTCCCAGTCACTAATTTTCTCTATGATTCTGACAGATATAGGGAGGAACAAAGAAATAATTGGGGAAAATTCTGCGAATGATGGGCCTCCTAGAGTATGAAATTAAATCCAAAATGTGGAGTAAATCCTAATACTGTGGAATGATAGCTGTTCCGACTCTCTGGAAGTAAACTGTTACTCCCGGTGGTTCCCTGGACAAGGATGACAGCTTCAGAAAGACTGCCCTTTCAGGTCGATCAATGACTGCGTAATGAGGTTATCTGGCGAGGGTGCTACAGAGTAAAATATTTTGAATGTAATCCACAGAAATAAAACGAACTTGCCCAATACACTGGGACTTTTGAGTCAGATGCGATCTGGGGACCATATAAGGTAATCCAACTAAGTGACTGGTAAACCTTCTGTGCGTGATGTTGAGCACTTTAGTAAGCTCACTATAATACGTATGCCAGCACAGTCGTAGATTTAAGCAGACTCCTTATGACTGCATGGAATTCTAAGTTGCTTTTGTTAGGCTTTACTCTCTCCGTAAAATTAAGGATGTTTGCTCACTGACTGCCGAGCAATTGAACCGGTTAAATATTGGTGGACCTAGCGTGTCCAGAAATAAGGGCTACAGTGCTTATCGCTGGACACGCTAGGTCGCAATCTATTTTTTGGGTAGTACCCATTTTTATTTATTTTTGTCATGTATCCTTCTTAGTTCTTACTTTCTTTCCTTTCCCTGACGAAGGCCTTGTGACCGCAACGCTGGCTTTTTTCCTTATCTTTTGTCCCAGTAAAACGAACTGTCTATTTTCGCTTTTCCTCCCACATCCATCTACTCTATTCCACGTCCTACAGCAGTACCCCTCATATTCCTATATGGATTATGGACATGTTAATGAGATTGACAAGTTGTCAGAAACTGAAAGACAGAAATAATGGACGACCAAGAAATTTGTGAAGGACAGATAGAAATAAAGGACGGAGGACACACAGGAAACGGCAATGAAATTGGCTGACATCAACAAATAAATGAAAGTGTGTAATCTCTGGCACATGCATTCTGAAAACAAAAGATAGGATCTTGCCTAGTTTTGGAGAGGCGTGCCCCGTTGAACATAGATAAACTATCCAGTTCTCTTCTAAACGTGATTTTGATCTTCCGATACCTCTCTTACACTGGGGATTCCAGAACAAGCTGCCTCGTAATGCTATCAACTGGTGTTCTCAGTGTGTGTCCTATCCATCTCCAGCGTCTTCTTCTCATCTCTTGTTCCACTGGTGCTTGTCTGGTTCTTGTCATTAGTTCATCATTGGTGACTTTTTCATACCACTTCAATCTTTCTAAACATGTTATGATAAAACAGTCAATCAATCAATACCCTTTAGCTCCCCAAGAAGCATAGGCCTTCAACAAACACATGCCAAGTACTCCTGTTGCGTACCACCAGCTCAAGCTCTTTCCACGTCTTCCTTATCATTTTCACTTCTATCTCAAGTTCTCTTCTTCATGTTTTTTGAGTGCAAACGCTCCAGATACCAATTCTGGAGATTCTCCTTGATGAAAAAATGTTAGTCGGCAACCCAGACTCCTTTTGGCTTTCTCTGGGTCCCTCCATGTGCCTACTTTCCAGAGGACCGTCTTCTGTCTTGGACGGCTGAACTGACTTATATTCTGTATTTGACTTATCCATATTGTTTGTTGAAGTTTTTGTAGTAAACATTTTTTTTTTTTTACAGGATGGGGTATCCAGCCCCATGCCCAACCTTCCTTAGTCGCTGTTTATGACATGTCTAGTAGAGTACAATCTTAGTTCTTTGCTCCCCTTTTGGGCCCTAGTAACACACAGATCTGCGATAAAACTACTTTCAATCAATTAGTCAAATTTAATTACATTCCCCGCCACCCCCCCCGCCCCCCCCCCCCCCCCCCCCCCTCTCCCACCCCCCCCCCCCCCCCCCCCCTCTCTCCCATACCAAATTTGACGTGATGCTCCACAGCTCCATAACCAGTGCATCCAGATAAATGACCACAGGTGAATTAGTGTCGTCATGAGGACATACAGCAGAAAAAGTACAATATAATTATGTCTTGTCATTATTTTGGTGGATGATTTACTGTGTAAGGCAGGGTGATATTCTGTCACCTTATCTTTTCATACACCTCATGGATAATGTCGTCAAAGCATGTAAGGAGAGGACAAGAAAGTATTTAGTGGGGTACTGGAAGATGAGACAGAGTTGTATTTCAGAGCTGGCATTTGCCAATGATGTTGCCCTGATTGCTAAATCTGAGGTGTATCTTCAATCCAACCTGTAAGTCTGGAAGGAAGAGCTGGAGATGAGAAGGATGGTCATCAGTAGCTCCAAAACTAGAACCATGGTGATATCATGAGAAGGCAGAAGGTACCAGATTATGCTGAGAGAACAGGGAGCAGGTCAACCACTTAAATACCTTGGAGCTGTCACAGACCGAAAGGGAGGCATCAAAGGAGAGTTGGCTACCCGAAGAGCAGCAGCTGGGAGACTCTATCAGGCCATAAATAGAGGATTCCTCAGTAAAAGAGAAGTTGGCAAGAAGACGAAGATGGTTGTACACCGCTCCATATACATTTGAGTCTTGATCTATGGATGTGAGTCATGGGCAATTACTACAACCCACAAAAGCCAGCTTCAAACCTCAGAAGTGAGGTATCTGGAAGGGTGGTTGAAGTAACAAGAAGAGACATGGTCCGCAACCAGACGACATGGCAAGGCCTCAAAACCCAGCCTCTGCAGACCCAAGTAGAACAGTCCCAACTACAATGCTTTGGCCATGTCTGCAGAATGGGAGAAGAGAGGCTACCACGAAAGCATGGGAAACTAATAGCCAGGGATCCAGACTTCCAGAACGACCCAGTGTACGGTGGGTAGACAACGTTAAACAATCTCTCAAGGACTGAGGACTACAACGGAACCAGGCCAGGAGGAAGACAGCCTGATAGTAAACAATTCTCTTAATTCACACCAATTTTAACTCTTGAAATTAAAAAAAAACCTTGACTCATAACATACTGTTTGTAATGGCCTAAAATATACTATTAAAATGTACAAAAAATAAATGATTTAAAAACAAACTTTAGGCTACACTGTTATTTTAAAATGCCCTAAAAAAAGAAGAAAATAAATTTCTTTCTTTAGGATAGTATGGCGCTCTCTCTGGCAAACCTCTACTCCCCAGGATAGAAGAAGAACGACTTAGTAGTAAGTATGATTTACTAGTATACTAAGTATTCGTGAAACCATTGTCATTTGGAGTTTATTATAAGTGAGGATCACCAACCAGTCTCATGTTATAATTTCAGTCATGTTTGGTTGTGTTAATGTGTCAGAACCATCATACTCATTACAGAATACCCTACAGCTGACACTAACACCCATCATTTATACATTAATAGCAAGGAATTCTATATGCCAATAATATTGCAATTTTTATTGCATGAAGCATACTATATAAATGGAGATTGAACAAATAAATATTAATGAAACTACGGAACAATGTATTAACGCAAATGAAATATGCTAAATTTAAAAGTATCAAGAAAAAAACAATGCCTTATGTATATGAACAGCATCAATAATATATATATAGGCCACAACCCAGACCTAAGGGTCTTTTGTATTTGGACATGCGCCCTAGTATAACCGACTGGGTTGAACGGGACACACCTCGCCAAAACGAGGCAAAAGTTTTACATTAAAAAAATATATATATATAGGCGAACATATGTGTAACGGAACTAATTAAATGTAAACAGAAATAGTAATTACTTTGTATATGTTTAAAAATTAATAATACTGCATAAACAATAACGTAATAATATTATTGTGACCAGAAACACTGTGTAAAGGTAAACAGAAAGAAAAAAACATGCATACAAGTGAATGGCACCAGTACTGTGTGAATATAAGTAAATATATAAGAAATAATAATGCATAAATGTGCACATAGCTGTCACGTGCACTTGAAAATGTAATATGTTATAATTATTTGATGTAGAGGTCTTTATAGAAGGCTCTGAAACATGGAGAACAACAACAACAACAACAACAACAACAACAACAACAAATAAACAGCTGCAGGCTTTCATAAATGGGTGCTTGTGTAGAAAAGAAGGATTAAAGTGGCATGACAAGATCACTAATGTAGAACTGATGACAAGAACCAGACAAGTGCCAGTGGAACAAGAGATGAGAAGAAGACGCTGGAGATGGATATGACACACACTGAGGAAACCTGCTGATAGCATTACAAGGCAGTCCTTGTTCTGGAACCCCCAGGGTAAGAGAGGTAGAGAGAGACCAAAGAACACGTGGAGAAGAGAACTGGAGACACAGGACAGGAAGACATGGCATAAGTCTGTTGAAGGCCTATGCTCCTTCATTCATTCATAACCCTCCACTCCCAAAGGAGCATAGGCCTTCAACAAACACATGCCAAGTCCTCCTGTCACGTGCCATCATCTCAAGTTCTTTCCATGTTCTCCTCATCATTTTCACCTCTGTTTCCAACTCTCTTCTCCATGTACTTCTTGGTCTTCCTCTGCCTCTCTTGCCCTGCGGGTTCCAGAACAAGGACTGCCTTGTAATGCTATCAACAGGTTTCCTCAGTGTGTGTCCTATCCATCGCCATCGTCTTCTTCTCATCTCTTGTTCCACTGGCACTTGTCTAGTTCTTGTCATCAGTTCTACGTTGGTAACCTTGTCATACCATTTTAATCCCTCTATTCTACGCAAGCACCCATTTATGAAAGTCTGTAGCTTTTTGGTTGTTGTCTTTGTTGTTCTCCATGTCTCAGAGCCATACAATAGGACTGACTTCACATTTGAGTTGAAGATTCTTATTTTCGTGTTGGATCCTATTTCTCTTGATCTCCGTATATTTCCCAATGCAATGAAAGCTCCTCTTGCCTTTTGTATTCTTATTTTGATATCGCTGTCTGTCCCTCCAACTTTGTCTATATTACTGCCAAGATACGTATATGATTCTACATCTTGTATTGGTGTTTCTTCAAGTTCAACCCTATTATCATTACCTGCATTTATTCTCATTATTTTTGTCTTTTCCCTGTGTATTTTCAGACCCAATTGCTGTGACCTCTCATCGAGTGTTTTCAATTTGTCCTGCATCTGATTACGGTTATGGGACAGAAGAGCCAAGTCATCAGCAAAATCCAGATCATCCAACTGCTTAGTCAGAGTCCACTGGATTCCATTTCTGTTGTGTGTTGTCGATGATCTCATAACCCAATCTATTGCCAGCAAGAAAAGAAATGGAGACAAGAGGCATCCCTGTCGCACTCCTGTTCTTATCCCAAATGGTTCTGTAAGCTGTCCTTCATGAAGAACTCTGCATGTCATGTCTTCATATGTTTTCTTTATTAAATTAATAATCTTCAGGGGAACTCCATAATGCCTCATCAATTTCCAAAGTGATTCTCTGTCTACACTGTCAAATGCCTTTTCATAGTCCACAAATCCGATGTATAGTGGTGAATTCCATTCCAGACTTTGTTCAACTATTATTCTCAAAGTGGCTATCTGGTCTGTACATGATCTGTTTTGTCGAAAACTGCTTGTTCATCTCTCAATTTCTTGTCTATCGACTCTTTTAATCTCTCAAGGATAATCCTGTTTAATACTTTTCCTGGCACTGATAGTAACATTATTCCTCTATAATTTGTGCACTCTTGTAAATTTCCCTTCTTAGGCAACTTAACCAGATATCCTTCCTTCCATTCTGCTGGTATCTCTTCCTTTTCCCAGACTTTACCAAGTACACCTATGCTTCTTAGCGAGTTGAAAAGTGAAAGAAACAGTAGTCTTTAGTATCTGGGTACTCGGAGAGACCTTGCTACACCTCAGGGACATAGAATAAAAAAAAACAAAAAAACAAATACAACGGCAAAGATATCTTTGCCCCTGGCTCTTTGTTTCCCATGCTTGTCGTGGTAGCCGATCTTCTCCCATTCTGCAGACATGGCCAAACCATCTTAGTTGGGACTGTTCTACTTGGGTCTGCAGGGGGTGGGATTTTAGGCCTTGACGTATCGTCTGGTTCAGAAAATGACGATGAAAAAAAAAAATCTTAAAACATCTGTGGTGGAATGAAGCCACTTCATGAAATGGGGGAAGAGGACAGCTGGATATGGTGGATGGCCAAACCAGATAAAGAACATGAAAAATATTCTTGCTGCAGTGAAAAATAAGGGACAAATGAAATATAGCAGTGTTTCCCAAACTTTTTTGGCTCACCAGCGCCTCCACCCCCAATGTCTCTGCATTACATTAAAAAAAACTATATATAGCACCGTTAGTTATATACTTGGCTGTATTTAAACTTTCTTATTGTTTATTAACGTATCACAGATATCACGTTATCACTAGCTCCCCCCTAAAACTGAGGCAATCAAGTCTGCAACAAAGCAAAGTTCATCATTTTTAAAAGCCTTCAGATATCAAACTTTGTCAGCTGCCAGCAACATTTGGACACACTGTGCCAGTGGACACTCACCTATAATAAACTGGTAAACACTAGAATTTATGATCAGCATGGCATATATAGATGAAACTATGCCTTGATCCTAATACAACTAATGCACTATCTATCTTTCCTATCTCATCCTTGCCTCACTGATGTTGGGAACCTCTGCTATAAGATGTATGAGAAACTGGGACGAGCGAAGTTAGGGAGGATCGGGGTGTTAGGGTTTGTTCAGGCTACGTTCTCCTTTTAAGCGCTCACGTCGGAGCCCTGTATAATCCAAACGCATTTACACGTAAGCATTATATTGAGCAATATTGCTGAATTTAGCTTGTCAAATCAATAATTAGGAAGAGACTGGACATAACATGATTTTGATAGATAATATGGAAGGACTGGAGAGATCCAGACCAAGACAAGTGTAATATGAGATGAGAAGAAGATGCTGGCAATGGATAGGTCACACTGAGAAAACCTGCTGACAGCATCACAATGAAGTCCTTGTTCTGTAATCCCCAGGGTAAGAGAAGTCGAGGGATACTGAAGAACACATGGAGAAGAGCACTTTGAGACAGACATGAAAGGAATGAGGAAGATATTGAGCTGACGGCACAGGAGAGGAAGATATTGAGCTGACGGCACAGGAGAGGAAGATATTGAGCTGACGGCACAGGAGAGGAAGATATTGAGCTGACGGCACAGGAGAGGAAGATATTGAGCTGACGGCACAGGAGAGGAAGATATTGAGCTGACGGCACAGGAGAGGAAGATAGGAGAGGAAGATATTGAGCTGACGGCACAGGAGAGGAAGATATTGAGCTGACGGCACAGGAGAGGAAGATATTGAGCTGACGGCACGATATTGAGCTGACGGCACAGGAGAGGAAGATATTGAGCTGACGGCACAGGAGAGGAAGATATTGAGCTGACGGCACAGGAGAGGAAGATATTGAGCTGACGGCACAGGAGAGGAAGATATTGAGCTGACGGCACAGGAGAGGAAGATATTGAGCTGACGGCACAGGAGAGGAAGATATTGAGCTGACGGCACAGGAGAAGGAGAGAGGAGGGGAAGAGAAGGAGCAGACGGCACAGGAGAGGAAGATATTGAGCTGACGGCACAGGAGAGGAAGATATTGAGCTGACGGCACAGGAGAGGAAGATATTGAGCTGACGGCACAGGAGAGATAAGATATTGAGCTGACGGCACAGGAGAGGAAGATATTGAGCTGACGGCACAGGAGAGGAAGATATTGAGCTGACGGCACAGGAGAGGAAGATATTGAGCTGACGGCACAGGAGAGGAAGATATTGAGCTGACGGCACAGGAGAGGAAGATATTGAGCTGACGGCACAGGAGAGGAAGATATTGAGCTGACGGCACAGGACAGGAAGATATTGAGCTGACGGCACAGGAGAGGAAGATATTGAGCTGACGGCACAGGAGAGGAAGATATTGAGCTGACGGCACAGGACAGGAAGATATTGAGCTGACGGCACAGGAGAGGAAGATTTAGACTGTGCTCCTGGGGGGAAGTTGAAGGCAGATGATGACCATATTAAACAAAGATCAATTTTTTTGGGTAATAAGTTAACAGGAAGGGGCTAAGAGGTAGGGCATCCACCTCGAATTCTAAAGGAACCAGGTTCAATTCCCAGTAGATGGAATATAATGTATGGAAATCATTTTTTTCAGAACCAGTGGCCCTAATGATGTCAACCCCCCCCCCCCCCCCCTCCCCTCCCCAGGGCAGTGAGATCAGATGCCTAGCCTTCTTGGATAAGAGCGAAAAAATAGGAGGTTCTGTGTGCAAGTTAAAAATCCCACGGCAGTTGAAAATCGTAAAGAGTAGGCCTATCAAGCCGCTGCCCTGGCAAAATTTAAAAATTAGAAACCTACCCGCCCACAAAAATATTTATAGAATGTGTGATTCCAGTATACACACATTGGGATTCTCGCCGGTGCTATGGAGTTCGTGCACTGTGCTGAGATCCTCCTTGTGTGATCTAAGGGAGGAGATCACAGCACTGATGGAGTAGTCTGTGTGCAATGAAGACAGTTAACGAAATGTTAACAGGAATTTCTCCAAGATATCTCATTGGTTTAAAAAAAATTAGTGGATTAGTGACACTTTTGAACGAATGAGGTAAACCAACCATTGAACCATTTTGTGAGCAAACTGCACAAGACTGATATGTTGCCTATATATGTACTTAACATACATGCTAGTCTATTCAATTGCTTAACTATTGAATGAGCAGTCATTTTTGATCACTTGAATTTAGCTGCAAGTTCTCATTCAAATGAACTGAAACGCTATCAAAAGACACTTGAAATAACTCTTGAAATAAAACAAAAAATACGGTGTCTCATAACATACAAGTGAGAACATTTTAAAAAAAAGTACACATATAAAATGAAAGAAACAAAGCTTCCAACTGGCTAAGCAGTTGCCGCACTTGTTTCTCTTGGCAAATTTACCGGGTTCCGGGAACGAAACCTGGTAGTGTCATACTCCAGTCTACTCAGCTGTCATTACTCCGTTTTTATGTTAGTGAAGGGAAAGGCATCAGTGAACAAAACTGGTCACCCCCGCCTCATAAAGCTGGATCTAATATAGTGAAGTCTACAACACTTCATTCCCCTACGGCAATATCTGCTATGTGACTACCTTTAACTTTTTCACAAAGAAAATATTAAGTATAAAAACATGAACTGTGAAAAACAGGCAGATAAAGGACATTTCACATCAAGTTCTGTGACCCTTCTATGCGGCACAAAAATTGGAAAGCCAGATTGTATCAGATCTTTAACCGGTACCTAAAATTGCAGATATTGAAAATGAATAAAAAATTTCCAAAAAATTCTAATTGCGTTCTAATGAAACCCAGTACAGTACGACAGAATTCGAGCAAAAATAATATTTTTTTCCATTAAATGGGTATCAGCAATAAAATGGTAAAGAGTGGAAAAGAATTTTATTATTTTATTTTAAAGAAACTATATTTTAACTCAAACTTGAATAAAAACATGCAAAACATGTTCCACACAGTAGAAATTAATGAAATTATAAAGTGAGTGGTTTTAAACGGCCAGATCAAAGATATCACAATACAAATTAGCAGCTTTAATTAACAATATTTAAAACTATAACAAGGACACTTGTAAATTAAAATATTTTGTTAAGTATGTATATGTCGATTGAAACTTTGCAATGACCTGGCTCATCTGTCCCATAACTGTAACTACATGCAAAACCAAATGAGAATACCCGATGAAAGGTCACAACAATTAGCTTTGAACATTCAAAGAGAAAAGACAAAGAATATGAGAATAAATTCAACTAACAATTGCCAGATTGCACTTGAAGAAATGCCTTTACAAGCTGTAGAATGATACATACATCTTGGGACCGAAGACGCAGCAACAGTGTTAAATGCTGTCAGCGACCCATAGCTTGACTGCTTGCGTCAGGGTCAGCGAACCAGAGCTGACCAAGACCCTACTCCACCTCCAAGTGGTGGTCCTGGAAACAGGCTGCATCACTGCAGTCTGGCTGAGAGAGTAGGGATCGAAGAGGGAAGGCAAACCCGGTCCCAAAAAATGCCATGCTGAAGTCGGATGTGTCGGCCGAACGGAGCAAATATCGCAGCTTCGCTGTAAATGGACACAACACAACCAACGTCCTTTTCAGGACGAACGCAGAAGAAGAAGAAGATACATACATCTTGAAGGCAATATAGGCAGTTGGGGGGCATGCACAATGATATTAAAATGAGAATACAAAAGGCAAGAGGTGCTACCATTGCATTTGAAAATAAATGGAAATCAAAAGAAATAAATTTGAACGCAAAAACAAGACTCTTATTATACTCAAACGTCAAGGCAGTCCTATTGTATAGAGAACAAAAACCAAGAAGTCACAGACTTTCATAAATGGGTGCTTACATAGAATAGGATTGAAATGAGCTTAAGGTGGTACCCTACAGTGAAAACTAACTTTTGTTCTAATAATATTTTCAAACTTTTTATGTGCTCAATAGACACAGTGTATGTCCATGAACCAAATTCTATAGTTTATTTTGTTAAAAAACATGTGGTTACCATGGCAACCAAAAATAAATCCGCCATTTTGGATTTTCACCAATTTTTGAGAGCTAAAAACTTGTTTCCCATTGACCAAACTTTATCAAATTGCACACACATGTTGTGACTGACAATTAAAACAATTTGTCAGAGGCTTTTTTTGATAAGTTTAAAATTCTATTTTTAATGATTTTTTAAAAAAATACACTACCGTAAAATCTCGCGTATAATACGCACTCGTGTATAATACGCATGCTTGATTTAGCCCAAAATTTTCTGGTAAAATGGAAATTCGTGTATAATATGCACCATAATTTTTCAAGATTTTATTTTATTAAACATTTGTTAAAAATCTGAAAGAAGATGGAAGATGCTGCGCGATAGTAGTTCTTTGACGAACTGAAAGACCATGTTGCTTCATAAACAAACTGCCCATCCATATGACGCTTTAAATGTTGTTGTGCCTGTACGAGGTTTTTTAAGTTCCAGAGCTTTAAGTCGGATTTCAATGCATAAAACACCGATGCCTTGTTGCCTTCTATCCACTACCCACTCCAATAATGTTTTTTTCTAGGTCTGGAAGATCTGGTAATGACCCACGATTCGCCTTTATCTTACTAGGCAACACTTGCAGCACCTCTTTATTTTTTCGTCATAATCGAATGTTGCACTCGTTAATGGAAAAATGTCGACTTGCTGCCCGATTGACGTTAGATTCTGCATATTTTACCACTAAGAGCTTTTCTGCTGCAGTACAACATTTTCTCGATTTCATTTTTAGGGCTCAAAATAATCAAATGACAAACTTCACAACCAAGCTTAATATCAAAACAGATTGAAGACCAAGAGTGCGAAATGCGTTTTGCAACAATGTCTGACACATAAGAAAACACATGGCACATTCAATTTTGCGCCATTTTCACTGTCAAATTGTGACAAAAACTTGACAGACTTTCCAATGTAGGTTACTTTCGATATCGAAAATTACGTATTTTTTAGTACTCGCGTATAATACGCACCCGAGTTTTAGCGGGCAAAAATGAGTAAAAATTGTGCGTATTATACGCGAGATTTTACGGTATATCTGTATGAAAAACAATGAAAAAAAATATTTAAAAAAAATATCAAAGCAAATTACCAAAATATCAAAAAAGGCCTCTGTAAATTTAAAGGTTAATATGTGTCCTACATGCATGCCAAATTTCAGACTGATCTATTAGATAGTTTGTAAAAAATAACATTTTTTGTTAATAAAATGTTAGTTTTGAGAAAAATGCATTTTAGTCACCGAGTGACTTGTCTTGTCCAATATACTCCATTCTGGGGGGCTGAATGTGTTTAAAATTGTCCAGCACTATATGCTGCACCTCCTTCAGCTTCCTGCAGCTCCTCCTCTTGCCTTTATCTTGCCTAATTTTACTTCCTTCCTTCTACATAGTAACCAAAAAAAAAACATCCGCCATTTTGGATTTTCACCAATTTTCGAGAGCTAAAAACTTATGTTTCCCATTGACCAAACTTTATCAAATTGCACACACATGTTGTGACTGACAATTAAAACAATTTGTCAAAGGATTTTTTTGATAAGTTTAAAATTATATTTTTAATGATTTTTTTTAAAAATACACTATATTTGTATGAAAAACAATGAAAAAAAAATATTAAAAAAAATATATCAAAGCAAATTACCAAAATATCAAAAAAAGCCTATGTCAATTTAAAGGTATATATGTGTCCTACATGCATGCCAAATTTCAGACTGATCTATTAGATAGTTTGTAAAAAATAACATTTTTTGTTAATAAAATGATAGTTTTGAAAAAAATACATTTTAGTCACTGAGTGACTTGTCTTGTCCAATATACTCCATTCTGGGGGGCTGAATGTGTTTAAAATTGTCCAGCACTATATGCTGCACCTCCTTCAGCTTCCTGCAGCTCCTCCTCTCACCTTTCTTCTTCTTCTTCTTCTGTCCTTAGCCACCGACCGTCAAAGCAGTCAGTGGCCATTATGCCTAGTGGCGTCTTAGGGCAACAGCAGATAGGTTTTCTTTGCCATTGTTTCCCATCACGCCTAGTGGCGTCTTTAGGGCAATGGCAAATCAACCCATTTGCCGTTGTTTCCGTAATCGAAGTGTCTGGCAAACGGGTGATCAGCCCGTTGGTCTCTCGCCTTTGTCTTGCCTAATTTTTCTTCTGTCCTTCTACCATGGTAACCAAAAAAACAACCGCTACATTGGGTTTTTCACCAATTTTCAAGAGCACAAATCTTGTTTCCCACTGACCAAACTTTATCAAATTTACCAAAATATAAAAAAAAGCATGTGACAATTTAAAGGTATATATGTGTACTACATGCATGCCAAATTTTAGACTACTCTGTTAGATAGTTTGTTAGTAATAAAATTTTGGTTAATAAAATGTTAGTTTTAAGAAAAATGCCTTTTACTCACCGAGTGCCTTCTCTTGTCCAATATACTCCATTCTGGGGGGCTGAATATGTTTAAAATCCTCCAGGACTATATGCTGCACCTCCTTCAGCTTCCTGCAGCTCCTCCTCTCGCCTCTGTCTTGCTTCTTGCCTAATTTTTCTTCTTTTTACAAGTGCCCTTCAGTGGTTACCCTCCCATTGTGGAATCACCAGAAATGAGAGTGCAGATGCTCTATCTACAAGTGGCAGTAAAATGGAACAATCCAGCCACACATAGCTCTATCGAGAAGCTAAAACCATCATCCACAACAAATAAAAAAATCAGTGGAAGGAGGAAGATGATATAAACAACAGATGGTAACCCAATCCACCAATTTAACAGACCATCATTTTCCGCCTGAGAATTGGCCACTGCACATTATTGGGCCATCTCTATCACCTCTGGATATCTCATACATTTCATGTAGAAACTGGAATCCAGACCACCGAACACATTCTCCAAAACTGCCCAACCCATAATGACTACGATGTCTGACCTGACCAGGGGGGTGCTGAGCTCAAGCATAGGTTATGGGGCTGCTGCGCTAACCAGGTAAAGACTGTGGACTTCGTCCTGGCGACAGGCCTGCAGATTTAACATGATTACAAACCGAATGCAGCAGAAGTAGAAGACACACTGTGTTTGGGACACACTGAGTAAACCAACTGATAGCATTACAGAAATGGAAGTGATGAAGAAGACCAGGGAAAAAAGCATATATGGATGGCACAGGCCAAAAAAGGCTTAGAAGATATTTGATGATGACCTATGCTCCGATGCGGATCTGAAATAAATGAATAAATTTATAACTCATTATCCCCATCGAGGCCAGCTCCTTGACGTGGAGATGGGGCTCAAGTACAGCCATCAGCGGCTGAAAAACCAAGACTGGCCAGGCCCTCCTACACTCGAGCAAGACCACAGTCTGCCCTAGCAAGTCAAGGTGCTGAAGACGGAGGCAACCAGCCAAGAGGCGCACCACAGCAATCAGGATGCCACGCACATGCGCTATGGAAGTATGCCTATATCTGCAAAACGTTATGGCACTCGCCCTGTGACGGACACCCAGGCAGGTGCAGTGCCGGGCCCTCTGCCTCGGAAGGGCCCAACCTCTACTACTGGGGGTCCTTCTCAATTGCCCCGTGGAGCCAGGAGGCATGAGAATAGAGCTACTGGCCAAGCAAAGAAAAGACCATTAAAAATAATGCACTGGAATGCTGAAGGCGTCAACAGTAAAAAAGACGGCTACAGCAAAAAATTAGAGCTCAAAAATATCTTGAATGAAGAGCAAGTAAATGTATGTTGCTTGCAAGAAACCCACCTCAACAAGGACATAGCCTTCAAAATCAGAGGCTACCAGTGCTACCGATCTGACCGAATAGACAGGCGAAAGGGTGGAATACTGACACTCGTGAGGAATAATATCAGTGCATGTCAGCTTGAAACATATATGGAGGGGGCGGAATACCAGATGCTTCATCTCAGGACAGAAAGTTCAGAATTCCACCTGCTCAACTACTACTGTCCGAGCGACCGCCCACTGGCACTAGATACAATCCCAGCAAAAGAAAGACTGATTGTATGCGGAGACTTCAACAGCCACTCACAGAGCTGGGGCTATGATCACATGGACAGGAGAGGTGAGGAGCTTGAAAACTGGCAGGATGACAATGGGCTTATCCTGATTAACCAGCCAATCGACCCACCAACCTTCTACTCGAGATCATGGCACACCACCTCTACACCAGACCTGGCATTCCACTCACCCAGCCTGGAGTGGAACACCACACGCGTTGTAGGGAAACAACTTGGAGGCAGCGACCACCGGCCAGTCTTCCTAATTGTGGAAAATGAACTTGTCAAGGAGAGCAGCACTCTCTCTAGGTGGAACTACAAGAAGGCAGACTGGACAATGTACCAGCACCGTACTAGTATACTGGCTAGAGATCTGACTGCAGACAAAGACATCAATAAGCTAGTCGATGAATTCAGCAGATGCATATTACAGGCTGCTCGTGAAACAATACCTAGAGGGGCTCGTAAGCACTACAAACCATATTGGAATAGTGAACTAGAGCAGCTGCACAACGACGTGGAAACATCTCGAAAGCAGGCAGAGACCAGTCCATGCCAAGAACACCACAATAACTACCAGCAAGCTAAGGCCAAATTTCAAAGGGCCAAGTTGCAGGCCAGGCGAAGAAGCTGGAAGGAGAAAACAGAGTCCTTGAACTTCGAAAGAGATACGAGGAAACTGTGGAAGCTGGTAAAACAACTTAACGATGAAGGTACAGAGAGAAACTCAAGGATTGCTCTGTACAAAGATGGAAACATCCTCATGGGAAAACAGGCAGCTGATCACTTTGCAGACTCCTTTGCTAAAGACAACAACATCGAAGTTAGCCCAGAGAAGCAACAGGAGACTCGTGAGAAACAACAATACGCAGGACGAGATGGAACCATACCTGAAGTTATGGAGGCACCAATCACATTTAGAGAACTGGAGCTTGCAATATCCAAATTGAAAATGAGAAAGTCGCCAGGAGTTGATGGAGTGTCCAATGAAATGATTAAGAACTTGGGAACCGCAGCAAAAACAAAGCTGCTGCAGATCTTCAATATCTGTTGGAACTCAGGCAGAGTTCCACAGACCTGGAGGGAAGCAATCATGATACCACTCCTAAAACCAGGAAAAGACAGTTCCACTGCCTCCAGCTACAGACCAATCAGCCTGTGTTACAAGCTGCCTCTGCAAAACAATGGAACGTATCATCAACCTCAGGCTACAGTGGTACCTTGAAAGTGAAAACCTTCTTGTACCACAGCAGGCGGGCTTTAGGCAGTGTTATTCCACCGAAGATCAGGCAACTTACCTTTCCCAAGAGATTGAGGATGCGTTCCAAGATAAGAAACTGGTACTAGCAGCATGGATAGATCTAAGGAAAGCATTTGACAAGGTTTGGAAAGAAGGGCTTCTGAAGAAACTGAGAAATTGTAGAGTGAATGGTAAGATGTACAAATGGGTAAAAGCATACCTGCATAACAGAAGAGCCAGAGTACAACTAGATGGCCTCAAGAGTAAGAAAATTCTACTGCGTCATGGCGTCCCTCAAGGAGGGGTTCTGCCCCCCACACTTTTCCTAGTCTACATCAACGACCTGGTTGCTGAACTACCACATGGAATGAAAGTGGCAATGTACGCTGATGACCTGGTAATATGGTGCACAGATGAGCATGCAACAGTGGCCACCAAACTGCTACAAAGAGCTATAGATGCCTTAACCTCATGGGCAAATAGATGGTGTGTCAGCATCAATACAGACAAGTGCAGCACTACGCTCTTCACCCTCTCTCCCAAACAAAAAGCTGGTGTCATCAAGATAAATGAAGAGCTCATGAGAGAAGATAAACAACCCACCTATCTCGGAGTTACATTCGATGATAGGCTGACATGGAAGCAGCACATCAACAAAGCAGCAACAAAGGCCAGGAGGAAGTTAGCCATCCTGAGAAAACTAAGTGGAACCACATGGGGAGCCAGCGGGAAAATACTTAGTAAAGTTTACCAGCAGGGCATACGACCACACCTGGAATATGGGTCAGCTGCGTGGTGCCCAGCATCAAACACCACATTACAAGAGCTAGATAAGGTGCAAAACCAGGCGCTTAGGGTCATCACGGGCGCAATGAAATCAACGCCTATAGTGAAGATGGAGAAAATGGGGAGGATACAAGCACTGAGAGAACGCAGAGACACGAAAGTGCTAACACAGGCAGAAAAGTTCCTCTGTATGCCGAGCCATCCAATGAAGGACAGATTCCAAAACCTAGCAATGGGGCGACTGAAAAGAAGCAGCTTTATCCACCATACCAAACGATTACGTAGACAAACCTCAGACCTGCCTGAAGTTAACAGCCCCCTAAAGTCTGTGCCAGAACAAACCCCTTGGAGAGAGGAGCATGGGCTACCAGTACACATCCACACAAAAGTGAAAGGAATATTCGACAGGGATGAACAGAACAGCGTGCAACGTAGGACAGTCACTCTCAGTTTCCTGGATGATGAATACCCACAGGACCTCTGGGTCCGAGTATACACGGATGGGTCAGCACAGAATGCAGTCAAGAATGGAGGAGCAGGAGTGTACATAGAATACCCAAACAACACTAGGGATACTGTCAGAGTACAAACGGGGAAATTCTGTAACAACTATGATGCAGAAGTCCAGGCAATCAAGGTGGCAACTGAGAAACTATTGAACACCAATCTCGGTCCACAGCCTGTAGTATTCCTGACAGATGCAAGATCAGCACTCCAAGCACTTCAGTCCAGAAAATTGCCAGGCATACAAGCCCTACTTTCTGAACTGTGCAACCAGTGCAGGGTCACCATGCAGTGGATACCGTCTCATTGTGGAATATCAGGAAACGAGAGAGCAGATGGACTGGCTAAAGAAGGTGCTGCAGACGAGCAACCGGATGTACCAGTTACATACCATCAGAAGAAAAAGGTGATCAAATCAATCAGAAAGCCACCAACACCAACGCAGGATGACTACCAAGCTATGAACAAATCAGAACAAATAGTCATTCTGCGCCTCAGAACAGGACACAACCGCCTCCGCAGCCACATGTATACAAAATTAAAGATTGGCAATTCAGCCATGTGTACATGTGGACAGGCACCCCAGACCGCGGAGCACGTACTTCAAGATTGCCCCGAATATGATATATTGAGGCAAACCCACTGGCCCAGAGAAACAACACTGGAAGCAAAACTATATGGACCTCTGTATGAACTACAAAAGACAGTGAAGTTTATACAAGAAACAACATTGCAGATATAGACAATATATTTCAAGCGAACGGAAGAAGAAGAAGAAGAATAACTCATTATCAAGGACACTTGAAAATTAAAATATTTTGTAAAATATATAATGCTGTACAATTTTTCTATATAGAAATTAAAACTACATATAAAACCCACAATCTATTTTCACAGCTGCCAGCCAGATGGCAAGAATTTTTAATAGAAGAAAAATTTTAAGATCAGACCCATGGAAGTAAAACCTGATAAATGCTTTGAAAGAAATACAACATTAACTGTGATGTTGTACTAGGCAGCTAATATGGGGTTGTGCATCGGGGCTGGCAAACTCATCATGTAAAACAAATTGCCACAAAAGCGACTGCTGGTCCAGGCTTCCATAAGGAGCGCAACAGAAAATGATGATGATGAAGACGATGATGATGATGAAGATCAATGTGTGGAGCTGAGTCAAAGAGGGAAGGGGCAGCGAAGCACTATAAGTCAGACTGTACTAGAATTACTTCACCTAAATAGCTCACTTAACCCTGCAACCACAGTGGAGTGGGTTCAATTGTCTGCACTAGACAACAGGAGGCTGAGACTTGGGAGTCATGACCTAAGTTGGCAAGAAGGCAAAGATAGCTGTTCTAGTCTTGACCTATGGATGCGAGTCATGTGCAATGACTACAACCCACAAAAGCCAGCTCCAAACCTCAGAAATAAGGTATCCGAGGAAGGTGGTTGAAGTAACAAGTACAGACATGGTCTGTAACCAGATGAAATGGCAAGTCCTCAAAACCCAGCCCCTGCAGACCCAAGTAGAAACAGCCTAAACTACTATGGTTTGGCCTTATCTGCAGAATGGGAGAACATCGGCTACTATGATAAGTATGGGAAATTATGAGCCAGAGATCCAGACCCAAAGTACGCTGGAAGGACAAAAGTAGACAATCTCTGAAGGACCGAGGACTAGATTGGAATCAGGCCAGGAGGAAGACAGCTGATAGGATAGTATGGTGCTGTCTCTGGCAAACCTCTACACCCTAAGATAGAAGTGGAACGACTAAGTAAGCAGTAAGTAGATTAGTTAACTTGGCACTAAACAACATATAATTAGTTCACTCAAGACTAAATTTCACAATCTGCTGACATGGAATTAAATATAGAGACTGTCCTAGACTTAACACATTAAGCGTACGAAATAAACAAATTTGGACCGCGAGCCGCTCAGAATGGTGATCTAACTTTAGTAAGAAAATGAATGAAATATGTGCCGAAACACATTTTGATCTGGTTCGAGATTTTAATTGACCACCGAAAAACAAATTTCATAAGCATGGTTGTTGTAGAACACTGGAAAATTGATATTATGTTCATATGTTTCAACATTTCGGGTTAGTTACCAAATTGTGTAAAACTGTTTACTGTTACAACTAGTGATAGGACCACAAAAAATACTTGTACATCTTGTCTAATGGCTGAACAGGCTAGAAACTTGTTTTAACAATTGACTGATAGATCTAGCGATGAAGACAAGAGTGAAAACGGTGTGCACATTGATTGAAATAGTGATTTTGATAGTGGTGGGGTGCAAGCTGTTATGAGAGTGAAAATATTGCAAGTCCTCGGCCATCGGGGGGGCCGCCGTGAAATAGCAACCACCTCGATTAGAGTTACAAATGGTACTTATTGTAATAGTACATTCATTTATCTTTAAAATGACGTGTAATTCATAAAAATCTGTAAACAATTACGAAAGCCACAGCTTACTTTGTGCATACACCTACAGGGTGAAAATGGGAACAAAATTTAACTACGACACAGAGTGTTTTCCAACTCGGTAGTTAATGTGTTAACAACATATGTGACTTACGACCACTCATACTTATTTAATGGACATCTCATTAATCCTATTATATTATTTTCTTAGTTTTTTTCAACTCTGGACGTTCGGTTGTGAATGTTCTTTATTAATTAATTCATTATTTATTACATTACAGTGCTCTACAGTAGAGTATTTTTATGTTATATTTTGAACAGTGTATTATTTTGCTATCAGCAAAGAGTGAAATTAGTTTTAAAAATAAAACAAATTTGACCTACATATTTAAGCTTTTAGACATATTAACTCTTAACATGTCCTTACGGTTCATACAGTGTTTAGAGATTTCTGACCTTATGACCAAATCTGAATGGAACCCTATTGTAAGTTGAGGACAGTCTGTATTGTAAGAACCTCACTTGATATGTAATTAGATCACGTGAGTCTAAATTTCATAAATTGCTCACTTGATACTAAGTATCTTGTAATTACCTCACTTGGTATTAAAAATGCCATAATTACCTCACCTGACATTAAAAATCTCATAATTACCTCACTTGACATAAAAAATCCCATAATTACCTCACTTGACATTAAAAATCCCATAATTACCTCACTTGACATTAAAAATCTCATAATTATCCCTTTTCATGCAGAAAAGGAGATGACATCAAATGCAGAGTTCTTAATGAAGGATAATTTACAGAATCTAGTGAGATAAGAGCAGTGATTCAGGAATGACTTCTGTTACCATTCATTTTCTTACAGACTGTAGCTTAAATTATGAAAATAATATCACAGACCCCTAGAAACAGAATATAGTTCTCTCTGATGAAATAACTGGTTGATCTAGAATTTGCTGAAGACTTTGCTTCTATCTTATCATCAAAACCAGATGCAGGACAACATAACAATGCTGGAAGAGAGATCACAGCAACTGTGTCTGAAAATCTGCAGGGAACAGACAAAGACCATGAGAATAAATGCTACAAATGATGGCCATATAGCACTCGGAATGATACACCCACGAGGTATGAATTCATATCTTTGCCACTGGGTTCTCAACTCCGATGATGCTCATTGGTTAAGCTATCTCATTGCACTATTGGATGGACATGAGGTATAGCATACATATCGGCGAGAGGTGGCAGGGAAACAAACCCGTAAAAATTGCTTGTTGAAATCAGATATGTCAGGCCGAAAGGCATAGATATCGCAGCCTAGCTGTAAACTAGGACACAACATGCTTACCGCTCAAAACTAACTGCCCAATTTTTAATGTAAGAGAGAGATATATGACTGAGAGCGAACGCAAACAACAACAACATATCTTTGCAGCAACATAGATAAATGTGGAGCAACATATAGTGACACCAAAATAAGGATAAAAGAAGGCAAGAAAGGCTTTCACTGCACAGTGAAATATTTGTAACAAATCAATTCCTGCAGAAAAATAAGACTTGTTAACTCAAATGTCAAGTCAGTCCTACTTTATGGTTTTTACACACTAAGGGCAGGAGCAGCATGGCATTTTAAGCTAAGATAGAACAAAATATTAAAATTTGGCTTAGTCTATTCTCTGATAATAAAAATTAAAAATACTTGAGCAAAGAAGAATTATCTTAAATATTATGGTACCGGTTTATTACCTTTTCTCAGAACACCCGAAAACCAAAATGTTCTAAAAATCGAAAGTTTTCTGTGGGCGACCTTGGGCTACTTTTCTATCACAATTTGGATGACTTCTGAATATTTTAGGCGACTTTGGGCAATTTTTCTAACGCAGTTTGGGCGACTTTGAGCAATTTTTCTAACACAGTTTGGGCGACTTTGAGCAATTTTTCTAACGCAGTGTGGGCGATTTTGAGTCATTTGTTAATGCGATTTGGATGACATTTGAAAAAAATCTGGTTTCATAAACAAAGCTGTCCCCGATGATTTCAGATAAAAGATTACAGACCTGTATATACTAAGCAGGAGCTGTGGAGTTGGAGTAGTCAGTTGTGGAGTCGGTCGCTTTTAGTGGAGTCGGTAAAAAGTGTTCCAACTCTGACTCCAAATTTTACGAGACTTAAGCCCAGGCAGATCCTTTTTTTTAAAAGAACCAATTCAATTTAAATAAAAAATTATCATATTTTAAAATACTTTCTGAGTTTTTGTTTTGTATTATTGTGGGAATGAGTGAAAAGTTAAAAATGCAATCTACAAAAGCAACGTAGTCCTTTATTCACACATATACTATATTTACACATGTAAGTGCTTAATTTTATGCCATATGACCAGTAAAAAAACTGTAGTCAGACAATCAAAGTGATTCACAGCCTTCATCAGACAATCAAAGTGATTCACAGCCTTCATCAGACAATCAAAGAGGTCCTTAGACTTCACGAGACAATCAAAGAGATCCGTAGACTTCACAAGACAATCAAAGTAGTCCGCAGCCTTCATCAGACAATAATAACAGTCCGGAGCCTTCATCAGACAATCAAAGAGGTCCATAGCTTTCATCAGACAATCAAAGAGGTCCGTAGCCTTCATTAAACAATCAAAGAGGTCCGCAGACTTCACGAGACAATCAAAGAGGTCCGTAGCCTTCATTAAACAATCAGAGGTCCGCAGACTTCATGAGACAATCAAAGAGGTCCGTAGCCTTTATTAAACAATCAAAGAGGTCCGCAGACTTCACAAGACAATCAAAGAGGTCCATAGCCTTCATCAGACAATCAAGGAGGTCCGTAGCCTTCATCAGACAATCAAGGAGGTCCGTAGCCTTCATTAAACAATCAAAGAGGTCCATAGACTTCATGAGACAATCAAAGAGGTCCATAGACTTCACGAGACAATCAAAGTGATCCGCAGCCTTCATCAGACAATAATAACAGTCCGTAGCCTTCATCAGACAATCGAAGAGGTTCGTAGATTTCACGAGACAATCAAAGACGTCCGTAGACTTCACGAGACAATCAGAGTGGTCCACAGCCTTCATCAGACAATAATAGCAGTCTGTAGCCTTCATCAGACAATCAATGGCGTCCATAGCACAAGAAAGGTTAAGAACCCCTGCTCTAAAGCTATGTGGTCACAGGTATGACATTGTAACACTTGCACAACAGAACTCAAGCCATACAATTCAAATATGAAAATTTGACAGCATATACAGTAAAGCTTACGCCGTATGCTATAGATATGAAAATCTAAAAGCTTTTAAGTAAGCTGAAGCCTTGATATAAGTCTTGAAAATTTATTGTTCTTTACACTTTCGATGGAAGAGGATAGCCCATACCATAAGCAGGGGGTGCTATTTCTTGTCCTGGAGGTAGCATTGGTTGTTGAGCGGGCATAACCACCATACCTGTCGTGGCCTAAGGAAGATTTGAGAAAAAAATGAGTTAACGGTAGTCTCATTGCGGATACTGCTGTTGGGGAGTGAAGTGTTAGAGACTTCAATATACCAGGTCCAGCATTGAGAGGTGGGGTGACCAGTTCCCTTCCTCACTGCCTTTTCCTTCCCTAACTCTAGAGCAGAGTCAGGAGGTACCCATTTACAGCAGGGTAGACTGGAGCGTGATACCCACTGTGTTTTGAGCCTGGCACTTTTGCTAGGAGAAGCCAGTGCTCTAACCATTCAGCCAATCGGATGCTCAAGGAAGATATTAAACATAAATAGCCAAACCCCTTGCTTTGCATTTTCAGCAGCCAAACTGGTGATTTAAAATGCATTGGGAAATATATGGAAATCAAAAGACATAAAGTTCAACATAAAAATCAGAATTGTCAATGAAAAATGTCAACTCAGTTCTTCAGTATGGCTCTGACACAAGCTGAACAACAAAAACAACAACCAATAAGCTACAGAATTTCACAAAAGGGTGCACGTGTAGAATAGACCGATTGAAATGATATGACAAGATCACCAATGCAGAAGTGATGACAAAAACCAGGCAAGTGCCAGTGGAACTAGAGAAGCGAAGAAGATGCTGGCGATGGATAGGACACACACTGAGGAAACCTGTTGATAGATAGCATCACCAGGCAGTCACGGTTCTGGAACCCCCAGGGGAAGAGAGGTAGAAGTAGACCAAACAAACACATGGAGAAGAGAGCTGGAGAAGGAAATGAAAATAAGGAAGAAGACATGAAAAGACTGAGCTGATGGCACGTGATAGGAAGACTTGGCACATGATAGGAAGACTTGGCACGTGGTAGGAAGACTTGGCACATGATGGGAAGACTTGGCACGTGATAGGAAGACTTGGCACAAGTTTGCTGAAGGCCTATGCTCCTTGTAGAACTGAAACATAATGAAACGACCTGGTGCCAAACAAACAATGAAACTGTGGCAGAATGAAATTTTCTCAGATTCAGTGTTTGTAACCGGTAGCCTATGAACGAATTTTGAAGTACCCAAAAGTAAATCTAACCAAACCATACTCAGCGAAACCTGAAGGCAAGAATATTTTCATGAACCACTCAATCCTGCTGGAAAACAAGATGCCATGCAATTACCACTCCAGATGTTGTTGTTGTTTAACTAGGGCTGCTGAGCTTTTCGCTCTTTTGCAGCCAGTGCCAAGTTGAAGACTCCTTGGTATTATCTACATTGTAGATCTAGGCTTTTCCTGTAGCTTTTCAACCATTCCGAAACACGTTAAACTGAAGTCGTGAGCTCCAGTTTGGCTTGCGTTTAAAGGATCATCAAAACAGGTCCCAAGCAAGGAGGAAGAAACGTGTGGCATACTGTGCATTCCCTGCCATCCAAGGGGGCTCTTCAACTATGCAGAGCTAAAATACAGTGCTCTGGTTCTTGGCTCTTCCAAGGAATTGTCACATCTTGCACAGAGCCACTTCTCAGCTCCCCCTGCCTATCACTGGGTCCATAGTGAGATCCTCCTGCATGCAGTCAACCAGATCAAAGCCAAAGAATTATGTCTGCGGCTCAAGTGACTTCTCCAAGCTTAGTGTGCAATGCTGGGTTCTCAACAGGTTTCACCACAGGGGTAATCCCTGGAAGTGTGTGGATGATTTCAAGAGTCAATGAGGGTGTAATTAACCTCACAGACAGAAGTTCGCATCCCCATCTATATACTATAGCATTGTGCTTAGCTGGTGGTCATGTAAGACTAGATTTGCCTCCATGCATATATCACCCCAGTAAACAAGAACCAAGCAGATTACTCCACAAAGCATAGGCAGTGTTATGGAACAGCATAAGATTGAGTCAGAAGGAAAAGACTGAATAACAACATAAGCTGATTTACTAGTGGTGAAATTGGAGCCAAATGTATAAAGAGCAGTTTTTAAATATAGCAATGGCAGAGACACACCAGCCTAAGGATACTTCTAATTATTTTGGCTGAACACCAACACCAACCAAGAACTGCTTGCTCAGAGCAATCAAGATGATATCCATACCATCACTGCAGTGGAGGTGGGGAATTGGGTTGGCCATGTTCTCAGAAGAGACCCCAACATATCACCAGATCTGCTATTCTATGAACCTCAGAAAGAAGGCAAAAATGAAGCTGACCAAAAAGAACTTGGCTTAAAATTATGGAGGCCAAAATGAAAAGCTTGAACCAGAGTTTGGGCACCACAAGAAGAATGGCCACAGACTAAGCAAAGTGGACAGAGTTTGTTCATGCCTTACACGACGCCACTAGGCGTGATGGTCACTGACTGCTCTGTCAGTTTGTGGCTAAAGATCAAAGAACTGGTGGAAATATAAATCCCACAAGACTGGCAGAAGGTCATAACAATACCAGTCTCGAGGAAGAAGAGTAGCAAAAGCATCTCACTATTGAATCAAGATGGAAAAATGTATATCAAAATACCTGAGGAGAGAATAAGATCTATGGTAGAACATCAGTTAATTAAGAACTGCACAGTTCACCTTTCATTATAGTTTAGCTTTAGGAAAGAAAGACTATCATCTTCTTCACCCTAAGATTTGTATGCATGGAGGCATATCTGAAGTCATCTTTATATGAACACCTGCTATGCACAACGCTACGATATACATATCTGGTAGTGGACCTCTGTCTGTAAGGTTAATTACACCCTCAATGACTCTTGAAATCATCCACACACTTCCAGTGATTCCCCCTGTGGTGAAATATGTTGAGAGCCAAGCATTGCACACAAAGCTAGGAGAAGTTACTTCAGCCCCAGTCATAATTCTTTGGCTTTGACATGGTTGACTGCATGCAGAAGGATCTCACTGTGGACCCAGTGATAGGCAGAGGAAGCTGAGAAGTTGCTCTGTGCAGGACGTGACAATTCCTTGGGAGAGCCCTGAACCAGAGTTCAGTATTTTAGCTCTCCATAGTTGGAGAGCCCCATTGGATGGTGGGGAATGCACAGTATACCATGCGCTTCTTACTCCTAGTTTGGGATCAGATGTCTTCTTCGATCCTTAACCACCGACCGTCAAAGCAGTCAGTGGCCATCACGCCTAGTGGCGTCTTGTAGGGCAACAACAAATTGATTCCACTTTGCACGGTCGGTGGCCATCCTTCGTACAGTGCCCCAACTCTGGTTCATTCTTTGCATCTCAGCCTACACAGTCCTCCGCCAAGTTGTTTTTGGTCGGCCTCTCTTTCGCTTTCCTTCAGGGGTCCAAAGCATAGCTGTTCTTGTGATGGCATCGGGGTCTCTTCTGAGGACATGACCAACCCAGCTCCAGCGTCTGCCAGCTATGATGGTGTGCATGTCCTCTTGCTTGCTACGAGTAAGCAGATCTTGGTTGGTGATGGTATTCGGCCAAAAGATGCGGTGAATTTTTTTTAGGCATGTTGTGTGAAAAGAGGACAATTTTGACATTTCCTTCTCTGTGACTCTCCAGCATTCCGCACCATAGAGAAGCACAGAAAGCACGCAACTCTGGTATAATCTTAATTTTGTGCTTGTGCTGTATTGGGAGGACTTCCAGATGTTATTTAGACTAAAGAAGGCTGTTCTTGGGATCAGATGTGATGATCCTTTAAATGCAAGCTAAGCTGGAGAAACTAGAGCTCATGACTTCAACTCAGAACATTTCGGAATGGAAGAAAAGCCACAGAAAAAGTCTAGATCTACAGTGTGGATAATACCAAGGAGTCTTCAACTTGGTATTGGCTGCAAAAAAGTGAGAAGCTCAAGAGCACTAGTTAAACAACAACAACCCTAAGATTTGTGAAAAAACCATTGGATGCAGTAGACTCTCAATCATCCTGGATGATGGGGAACAAAAATAATATTCCCATTTAATAAAGTCCCAAGTGATCACCATCTACCGTAAATGTAAAGCGATAATTCTAAAAAGTGTATACAAAAAAATTTAAGTTAAAATAAAAAGCCCCATATAGAAGAAAATTGAACCAAAAACAAAAGAATGAACTTACTCTGTTATTTAAAATAAGTTAACAAAGTAGTTTGCTTTTTTTCCTTCTTTCCCCTTTCAGCAAATGGTGCTACATATATTTTCCAGCATTAATTTCTCAGCAAAGGTGCCACCTTGCCGTTGCTTCAAATAATCCAGCAAGGCATTAGTGTGAGTAAAACACAGCCCTGTGATCAATTATTTGTTTTTGTATGAGGCTATCTTCTTCCTGGTCTACTCTGGAGCCATGGTAGTGCAGTGGTTAGTGCACTGGCTTCCTAACTCGGTGGTCCATGGTTCGATCCCCAGTTGAGTTGGGATTTTTCAGACCGCAAACGGCTCCGGGGTCTACCCAGCCTCAAAAATTGGGTACCAGAGCAACTCTGGGAAGGTTAAGGCGGCCAGCGTGATGCTAACCACATCACCCCTAGTGTACCGATGGTCAAGAAAATATGAGCCTAGCACCAAACTCCCAATATGCCTCAATGGGCGTGTAGCGGGATCCTTGACCTTTTATTTTCTTTCTGGCCCACTCTGGAATGAATAGGACTACTACTGCAACCTCAGGCATGTCATACTAATATGAGGTTCTGCATGAGCCTGGCAACCTCATCATGTAGAACAAACTACCGCATAAATCGTCACTGCTACATCATGTGACTTCTTGGTTCAGGCTTCATGCAAGGGGACTATGCTATGTAAGGGGTGCAATGGAAAATGATGATATAAGACAGAGAAAGCAATGAGTTGTTATGAATTAACCTACCGTGCTGCGGCAAGAAAAGTAGCAGGCAATAACAAATTGAGTCAGCAAAGTCACCCAGGTCAGGACAATAAACAGGAGAAGTGCAGTGAAAATTGCTGCAAAGGTCTCAAAATAAGCACAGGTCCTAAATGGTGTGTCCGAATAACTATCTGGATAGTGATTCTTGTACTGTCTGAAATAGTCAATATTTCAGGCACACATAACAATTGTTGTGTACATATATATAGTTTTTGCTATTATATTCTAACGCTAAACATATAATATTTTGACAGGGCAACAATTTATGACTAGCACATCTCTAAGTCCAACAACAAAACAAAATATTAAAAAATTGAAATTAATATACTACCACCATTCTTTAAAACATTGCTGACCAAATGAAAAATTTAAAAAAAATATATATTCTTAGTTGATGGCATACTATCGCTGTCATTTTATTAAGAGGCCATAGTTTATTAGTCACATTAGAACATTAGACCCATGTCTACGAAGCACTATTTTTGTAGTGTCCAGCGGGCAAGGAGGATACTGTGATTTGCTTCCGTAGCTAGGCCATGGTGCCATTCAGAAAGTCCTGGGTTTTATTCTCCAATAAGCCACTCATTTCTGTTGTTTTTCTGTTGTCTAGTTTTCTTCTTTATTTCTCATGAATGCCTGAAACATGCCTTTATGTGTGTAATATTTATTTATTTACTAGTCACATTAGAAGGAAGCAAATGGCTTTCTTTGGACATGGTATGAGAGGAAGAAAGATGGAATATAATCATGTGACAACAGGAAAAATAGAAAGAAACAGAGATAGAGGATGACAAAGAAAGAAGACACTGGAAAGTCTGACATCATGGCATGGAAAGAAGTGGACAAGAGAAATGATTTAATAGTACTGGAGACAGGAAGATGTGGAGTGACATGATCACTAATGCCAACAGGCATAGCACTTAAAGAAGAAATACTTTATTCAAGTTTGGTGATAAATTATGTGAGTTTTTTCTTGAGGGACAAATAGCAGCTGTACTGGTCTAGTTGAAGACAATGAAGACAGACGTAATAACTATAGCTCGTACCAATCTAGAGGCGCACACAATTTAGTGTCCCATAGAATAAGGAAGGAACATAGTTCACTCCAATCCCATATTTAATGCGAGACATTACAACATAGCCAAGACAAGGCTTCAGTGGACATTATCAAAACATAATGGACTTTCTAACAGTATTAAACTGTCTTTCTAACAGGCTACAATCAGCATGCCATATAGGCAAGGTCAAAAACACAACTGCCATAACTTGTATCTCAGTAAACTTCATAACTGCGTGCTAACAAAAGCTACATTCAACTAAAAAATCAACCTGACAAAACACAGAAGGAAAAACATCTAGCCAACAGCAGGAAAACTTCTAACATCTGCTGGTGCTATAATCACCAAAATACAAAATGGCTTAATAGTCTGTTTTCCTCACCACCGTAAACAAGCGGGCTCTCCAAACTGACTGCTTTCCTACACTGTCCAGCATGAACTCAGGTCCCTGACCACCTGATCACATGTGATCTCGGGTTCACGTGAACTGAATAGCTTACAACAAAAGCACAGAGCTGTCAATAACTTCATGTTGGCTATGCTCCTCGCAAAGCTTATGTGCATTACAGTTGTCATAAAACATACCATGACAGTAGCCATGAATGCTTACTTGAAAACCATGAAAATTACTGGTGAACTACTAGCTTTTATATACTTTTTCAGTCCACTACTGCTGTGAAGCATAGTGAGGAACTGAAGTTTGCGTTTTTCAGCGAAGTGTATTGCACTGGCTGGTGGGAACCTGTGTTGTTGTAGAATTTCTGTGATGTTGTCTTTCCATCTGCCTTCTGGTCTTCCCCGTATCCTGAAAACAATCTTCTACTGATTAATGGAATGCCTCTGAGGTGATAGCCTTAGGCAGCATCGCTACTTGGTGCAATTGGCAACTTCATCCTTTCAGACTGCTGATTTATGTCCAGGGCCTTCATGTCTCTCTTGCACACATCTCTGAGCCTCAGCTGTGGTTACCCGGCTGTTCTTTTGCCATCTGCCAGTTATCCATAGAAAATGTCTTTGGGGATGTGACCATCTTCCATGCAGCAGACATGGCCAAGTCAGCATTTTTCTGTTGTCTAGTTTTCTACTTCATTATTTCTCACGAGCGCCTGAAAACATACCTTTATGTGTGTATAATATTTATTTACTGTTTACAGGCTTCAGGTTTCCCTTCTTTATGTGGCTTTTCTTAAGCATCTCAACTCACAGGAAGTGAATTTCCTCTCCTGTGTTTTGGTCAGGGACCATGTTTGACACTGACAGCAAAGAGTTGGCTAGAATATACTATTTATCGGCTGTCGTTTAGTTTCCATACTGACGTTGTGACGTTTGAGTAGTGGTGACACATTCACATCAACACATTCAAGAAAAAACAGATAGACTGAATAAGTATAGCCAGCAGGTGGGTCTTCTTCTGCATTTGTCCTGAAAAGTACGTTTGTTGCACAGTGTCGCCATTTACAGCAAAGCTGTGATATCTGCGCATTTCGGCCCAACACATCTGTTTTCAGTATGGCATTTTTGGGACCGAGTTTGCCTTCCCTCTTCGATCCCTACTCTCTCGGCCAGACCGCAGTGATGTAGCCTGTTTCCAGGACCATCACTTGGAGGTGGAGTAGGGTCTTGGTCAGCTCTGGTTCGCTGACCCTGATGCAAGCAGTCAAGCTATGAGTCGCTGACTGCATTCATCTCGTTTGCTGCGTCTTCGGTCCCTGCAGGTGGGTCTGAACATCAATCTAAAGGAGACAGAGGTCATGACACCCAATGTGGGCAATCCTGAGCCAATAACAATAAGGAACCAGAAGCTACAACAAACAGGCACATATACATACCTAGGATGCGTAGTAACACCAGAACAAGCAAGGACATCAACAACAGAATGAATAAAGCTTTTGCTAGTCTCAATATCTGGAAGTCTTCTCAGCACAGCACAGCACAAACACCAAATTAAGATTATATGAGAGCGGCATACTTTCTGTGCTTCTCTCTGGTGCGGAATGCTGGATAGTAACAGAGAAGGAATGTCAAAACTGTCCTCTTTCCACACAATCTGTCTCTGTCCTCAGAAGGGACCCTGATGCCATTACAAGAACAGCTATGCTATGGACCCTTGAAGAAAAGCGAAAGAGAGGCCAATCAAAAACATCCTGGTGAAGAACTGTGCAGGCCGAGATGTCAGAAATGAACCAAAGTTGGGGCACTGTATGAAGGATGGCCGCCAACCGAATAAAGTGGAAGCAGTTTGTTGCTGCCCTACAAGATGCCACCAGGTGTGATGGCCACTTACTGCTTTGACAGTCTGTGGCTAAGGATCAAAGAAGAAGAAGACAATTGGTAAGTCATTGTAATGGCTTTTTGACATCTTGTTTCAATTTTCTGTAAAAATGCTTCCTTAGGTATTTGAACTTTGGAACCTGTTTAAACCTGACGTCGTTGACATATATGTTAAGTGAAGTTTGTAAACGTAATTCTAGAGCAGAGATTCTCACCTGCACTTGCAGCCAGAATCAAAATCCCTGCAGTTTTCTGAGATAGTCCCAAGGGCAAGGATAAAAATGAAAACAGCCAGGCCCGCAAATATGAATACTATGCCCATCAGCAGGAGGGAAATCATGGAGAAGATGCAGGTTGTCACATACTGAAAACAGAAACAACATTATGTACCCTCATTACATTTCAATGAGAAGAGAACTGGAGACATAAGTGAAAATGATGAGGAAAACATAGAAAGAGCTTGAGTTGATGGCACAGGACAGGAAGACTTGGCATGTGTTTGTTGAAGGCATATGCTCCTTGGGGAGCTAAAGGGTATTACCCCATGCAGTATCGTTATCATTTTCAATTCTGCTCTTTATGGAGCAATCAGCCACCCCTGCAGCTGGTCCCCCTGCACCAAGCATTTACAACATCCTGAAGTGGTGGTTTCTATAGCAATTTTTTTCAGATGATGAGGTTGGCAGCCTTATATTAGTCACCTCATAAGATGTGTCTGAGGGAGCATTAGACCTAGTCCTGTTCTTTCTGTTTCAATAGAGACCCAGAGGAACTTTATGCAAAAATAGACTTTCAACAAATTTGTGCCAGATCCCCCCGTCCTGTGGCATCTACATAAGATCTTTCCCTGTCTTTGTCGTCTCTTTCACAAATGCCTCCAGTTCTTTTCTCTATATGTTTTTCTGTCTTCCTCTACCACTTTTACCCAGGGGACTCTGATAAACTCTCTTTTGCTCATCAGTTGATAAATATAAGCTCACTAGAACATCACCAGAGTTAAATGCTGTGTTGTTGTGTAACTCGTGGTTTGAGTATGGGATGTCAACTTGACCTACGCAGTGGTGTGTAGACATAGATTGAGAGTATAATATGCGAATGATAAGAAGAGTTCATGGTGTTGACAAATGGTCTTTTTCTTACACTCATGTATGGCTGGAAGTCATCGACACCAACGACTGTGTACCTTTGCTACAGTTTAATTGGACGTACACACTCGACAGCACGGATAGTGACAAATCACAGGTTGGCATAATACATCATGGTACAGTGGATAAATGGTCTTGCAATGATACATGGGCACTCATGTAGAATAATAGCATAATGGACTGTCAGTAGACAACCACTCAGTATTGCCCATATATATATATATCATCTGAGTTTACTGACAAAGCACGTCAGATTATAAACAACATTCAAGATGGCTTCTAGACCTAACCTCGTCTAGCGAAGATTCCTTTAAATAATGATCAGCACATATTTTTTCCATATAATTATATTGAACCGCTAGAAATGGGTTCTCATGTGTAGCAGTGATCTCTGGACTCATCAAGCGATAATACGGGGCATCCCTTTCTCTTCCTGATAGTCCTTAAATATGTGAATACAAGATGGCTTCTCTCATGAGCTGTAACTCACGTTTGGATACAACTAGGAATCTGTATCAAAGTTAATCATACATTAAATGTTCCCATTACTTTGTAGATTCTATCATGAGACAATTGACTTCACTTTACAATATGGTGCTGCTATGAATGAATGTCATCTTCATATAGTTAAATCTTCCCTTATTGAAAAACGATGGCCTCGTAAGAGTTCATAAGAAGTGCGTTTGTTTTACCTTGGTATCAGAAATATGATTCTGCCATTCCTTGGCAATAAGAATAAACACCGGGGTAAAGCATACACGATAGGTCTAAAACTACTATCACTTTCCCCTACACATATATCAATCACTTTTTCCGGCGACAAGCCGATTAAAAAAACCACAGCCCCCATCATCAGGGCGAAGCCAAATCACAACTCTCTAGCGACACATCCGCCGAACAGCCCTTTGACCTTTCCAGCCAAAAGACCATATAGTTCGACTTAGACATGCAAAGATATTCAGATATAAGACAGACTCGTCCTACCCAGACAAACAATACACATAAATTCAGGCCATAGATACACTGAAGCAAGAACAACCTATTTCTACCCAAACAAAGAATAAATCGCAGTAAAACTGGATTCATCCGCGGAGTTCGAACGAAAGTGACGACACTCCTTTCAAGGGAAGTAACTCAATAATGACTTTTCCTTAAGCACTAAAAAGTATCTATTTTGTTTACAAAATATTTGCGAACATAACAAGCATACAAATGTATTATATTGTAAGATATCAAAGACTGCACGTAACAGTCTTACCACACCTCCCGGGGAAAAAAAAAAATGGAACTTTTTTTTTTTTTTGAAATACATCTAGGAGCAACGTACAATAGGCTCACAACGCATGAATAATGCGCAGATGAAAATATCAGGAATAAATATAACGCCTAATATGAGGCTAAGTCGACTTATGGAGCGACTGGTGAGAATGTATCTCATAAACTGAGAGAAATTATTTCTCTACAAGTAAATTTTTCCAGGAAGGTGTCATCAAAGTACAGCGGTGAATAAACATCAATGAACCGCTAAGTAGTGATACAATCATTATATTATTAAATTACAAATGTGTATCTATCTTGATATAGAAAGGAACTATTATAAACTAGACATATCAAGAAGTCTAAGACCTAATAGTTATGTGGAATCATGTGGGCATCTTGACAGAATGTCTGCCATCACATTATCTGATCTACGAATAGCTCGTACAGAGAAATGAAAAGGTTGAAGAGCAATTGCATATCGAGTAGACCTCGAGCTCTTCAAATTCTTACTCTGTATAGCAGTAAGAGCTTTTTGGTAGGTTTCTACTATGAAATGTGCGCCTAGAAGGAATCTCTGTAGTTTGAGGATCGACCAAACCATAGCTAATAGCTCACGGTCTAAAACCGAATAATTCCTTTCTGCCGCATTAAGTTTTCTGGAAATATACATTACAGGATGCAGAGTTCCAGAGTACTCTTGCATTAGTGCCGCTCCAATCCCAGTGGATGAAGCATCACTATGAACAACAAATGTCTTATCTTTAGTAGGTAACACTAAAATAGGTGGTGTTGAAAACAATGTTTTAATCTTATCCAAAGAGCATTGGCATTCCTGAGACCAGTGGACCATATTAGGCGAACCTTTCTTTAGAAGTGTAGAAAGAGGTGCCATGATAGAGGATAGATTCTGAATGAATCTGCCATAAAATTGAATAAGACCTAACAGACTTCTCACCTGTTTTTTAGTCTTAGGGATAGAGATGTTAAGTATCTTACTAGTATTATGGTCCTCTGTCTTTAGGAAACCATGACCAACTCGGTGGCCTAGGAAAGAAATTTCGCTAAAACCAATATAGGCTTTAGAGGGTTTCGCTGTCAGGTTGTGCTCGCGCAAAGTAGACAGCAATTCATCTAACCCTGAATAGTGATCTTCCCAAGTATCGCTGAAAAGACAGATGTCGTCTAGATATGCAATGACATCTGACCGATAAGATAGGATTCGGCGCATCATGCGTACAAATGTAGCTGGTGCGTTCATAAGACCGAAAGGCATAAAATTCCATTGGAACAAACCTCTAGGTGTTGAAAAAGCCGTGAGAGGTTTGGCGCGTTCAGATAAAGGAACTTGCCAATATCCTTTAGACAAATCAAGTTTAGTGAAAAAATGAGATTTGGAGAGTCGAGTAAGTAGCTCTTCCAGTAAAGGCATAGGTTCGGCATCGAACTTCGTTACTTGATTCAATTTGCGATAGTCAACGCAAAGACGTATGTTATTGTCTTTTTTTCGAACAATAACCATGAGCGAAGAATATGCAGAGGTGGATGGTTCGATTATTTTCAAATCTATCATCTCATCCAACTCTTTCTCGACCTGTGCTTGAAAATGTATAGGGATAGGATAAGGTCTAACCCTAATAGGAGTATGGTCAGTTAGAACAATGTCATGTTCAATGACATGAGTTTGTCCAGGGATGTCAGTGAGTACATCCTGAAATGTTTGCAACATAGTTGAAACTTGTCACTGTTCTCCTAGAGACAAATCAGGAGAGACAGTAACGTTCTTCCATGATTCACTAGAATGAAGTGAAATCATTGGAAGAGGAAGATTTACATCTGAAAAACTTGTTTCCTCATCCTGTATCACGGACAGTGATGAGTAATGACCATGTTGTACTGGAGAATTGTCCGTTGCTTGGAAAATGGGTTGCAAATAATCCGGACGTTCATGGAATTCAGTAAGCATATTGATGTGGAAGGTTTTATGCTTCCCATCAATATCGACAATATAGTCGACATCGGAAATTTTCGATATTATATCGTACGGACCTTTCCAAGAAATAAGTAGTCTGTTTTCCCTACAAGGTAGTAATACAAATGCTTTGTCACCAGGACAAAGTTGTCGTAAGCATCTCTTCTTATTGGCAAATTGCCTTGCCTTCTGTTTCGCAAATTCAGAAGAAGAAGTTGCTAATTTGCATGCTTCGATAATCTTTTGTCTCAACGCGATGACATATTCGTAGGATGACTTTGTGTCATCGTCAATATTGTCAGCTGTTATGAGATCATGAAGCAACGACATAGGGCCACGCGGACGCGCGCCAAAGACGAGTTCAAAGGGAGAAAATCCTGTATGTTCATTGGGGACCTCTCTGTAAGCGAAGAGGGCCGCAGGTAAAACTCTGTCCCAGTCTTGAGGATGATCCTCAGTTATCTTCCCTAGTAAGTTTTTAAGTGTTCTATTAAGGCGTTCGACCATCCCATTAGACATTGGATGATAGATACTACTTAAAGATCTATCTATCTGCAGAGTAGACATTACTTGAGACATGGTATCTGATATTAGTTGGGTGCCATGGTCTGACAATATCTCTCCGGGGAACCCCAGACGAGAAAATATAAGCCAAAGAGCATCTGCAATATCAGCAGTAGTAATGCTCTTCAGAGAAATAGCCTCTGGCCAACGTGTGCACATATCAACACACGTCAAGATAAACTGATGTCCTCTGGCAGACTTGATCTTAAATGGACCAATAATGTCTATGGCCATTTTTTGAAACGGCCGAATAGGAATGTCTGCCGCCTGAATGGGTGCAGCATGCCGTGGACCTTTGGATTTAACTTCCTGACATACTTTACAAGATCGACAATAAATCCGTATGTCCTTGTTTACCAATGGCCAAAAGAAAGCCGCAAGGACTCTTGACTTAGTATGGGAAAAAACCCATGTGTCCAGCACACTGAGAGTCGTGAGCGTGCTGCAAAATTTTAACTCTCAAATTCTTGGGAACCAGGATTTGAGAATGACTTGACGTAATGGAGTCTTGAACCATACGTACAAGTACGCCATTCTTCTTTGTAATCCACGATTTACGACTTGTGTCTTTATTCGGATCACCTTTAGTTGCAAGAATGAAGAATTTCTTCAGAGTGGGATCATCTTCTTGCTGTTTTATAAACGAGTCACGAGAAATTACCAAGGGATCATCTTGGTTATGCACTTCATTATCTTCAGTAGATGAAGTTTGAGGCATATTAAGAGCCTGAGCTCTAGTGACTACAGCGTTAGCAATCTGCATGTTTTGCCTTTCCCACGCGGAAATTTGTTGCGGAGTGCATTCTTTGACTCCATGAATGCGACCGATGATGAGGTCAGCGATCGGATTCGGAAGAAGACATGCGTGTACATCTCCTGTAAAGAAAGGAGTAGCAATCCTAATGATAGCAGTAGAGTATTTCTCTAATGTGCCGCCAAATGTTACACATTTGACTACTTGTCCAGTGGCACGGGAAGGATCTACGAGTGACTGCCTAACACCAATTGTGGTGCATCCAGAATCAAATAGCACGGAGACTGGATTGTTATTTACTAAACCCTTATGTAAGACAAGAGAACCTCTTCCATCATGCGCGACTGATGCAGGAAGAGCAGGAAGAGGATGGCCGCAGCTTAAAGTAGACACTGTGGTTGGCTCAAATAATGTTTTGCATTGGGGGCACTGAGATGCTCTCCCAAAATCAAAAGCGGAACATGCCATATTATTAGCGTCATTATTGTCTTTACTCTGTTTGTAGGCTTCATGGGATTCTTGTTGTGCAGAGTTTGCCTGAAAATGTGGTTTATGTCTTCTGTTTTGAGATCTACCTCGGTTATTATTACCTCTGTAGTTATTGTTACCTCTATTGTAACCCCTATTTGGGTTTGAGTCATAGTTCTCTTGGTTACCATTATCATATTCATTATAATGAGTATCTCTGTAATTGCGATCTTGTTGACTCCAAGACGGATACCTCGGATAGTTTCTATAATTACTTCCTGTATGGAAATTGCTATAATTGTGACCACCCCTGTGTCGAGAGCTATCAGCTCGTCTCCAGTTCTTTGAAGAAGAACCCTGAAATGATTGGTTACCTTGGTTTTGATAACTATTATGGTTACCTTTTTTATCAAAACTGTTTTGAGGTCCCTGAAATCTGTGTGAATAATTGGGATTGTATGGTGTTGCTGAAGCAACTGGCATACTCTCCTTAATCTTAGTGTTGCCAAAAGTCACGTCGGGGTGTGCAGTGACATATTGGGAACAATATTCTTCCATTTCCTTTAGAGATTTGGGTTTACGCTCATGTATAAATTCAAGGAATGGTTTGTTAACACATGACATAATCTTATCTCTGAGCAACAAATCCATAAGTCCTTCATACGTTTTTTCTGTTTTGGAAAGCTCAATCCAACGATCAACTGTGAGACGTGCCTTTGCAATGAATTCTGAGAATTCTACACCTGTCTCAGGCACCATCGTCTTAAACAAAAGGCGATAGCCTTCCTCACTTAGCTGGTATTTTTTTTATCAAAGCCGCCCTAATGACATCATAATTATCCTTATCTGCTTCTCCTACAAGGCATAACCTAGTCAGAGATTCACCTTTCAAGTTTTCTGCTAATTGGTTAGCATATTGTGATTTATCCACATTATGAGTACGACAAGAACGTTCAAATCTATCCAGCCAGAATGTAATATCGTCACTGGACTGATTGAACGGTAGCTAGAGCTTTTCTTTCATCTGCAGCAGCAGTTTTTCTTTCTTCTGCAGCTAATGCTTTGTCATATTGAGCAATTGCAAATTGTTCTAATTCCATACCAGTCTTATCAAGGGATTTCCCTTGTGCAATGAAGTATTCTAATGTAGACATGATGTCTAACAATAATACTAATCACTTGAAACAATAATAATACCACAAGTTCTTAATGACTTGATTAATCAGCACACTATCCCAATATCTGTGGGTCACAAGCCTTAATAAGGTCTTGTATAACAGTAATAATAATCAAGTACTGGTTTATACCATAATCCAAGTGCAGTGCACAAGCAATAGTGTCTTATGAAATATACCTATATAAAACATATGTCAACCAACAGAATACATAAAGTACAAATAAGACTGACAATACGAAAACGTTTGCAGAAATCAAATAAATCAAATAGGGAAATCAATGAAAGTAATCACTGAATCTGCAAGGAATAACAACACAAATGACGTCACAGTATATGAATATAAATTGTGAATAGAACTGAAAGATAGAAAAGGGTAGACCAACAAATTACAAACAAATCAAAACAAAACTAAAGAACAAAGAAATATTACAAAAATAACAATAATTACAGTCTTCACAGCTAACACAAATAGCAACTAGTTGTTGCAAGCAAATTTCCAATTAAGGAAATTGCACCTAAAGAAAACGCCCACAACGGACCCTCTTTCACGTGGGATATTCTGTTGTGAGGACACCGCCCAACCTAAACACAACCCGCTGACATATAAACTAATATACTATACAAACAAATAACATGTAAACATAAATATATAAATTATGTGTATGATAGTATGTGTTGCAAAATAGGCTCAGTTTTACAGTAATGGCAAAGTTATTCTTATGAAAATAAATAAACTGCCACTTTATTGAATTACAAATTCTGGCCTTAAATATTAAAGTTCAACACAATAGCAGAACATAAGAAGATCCATCGATGAAAGTAAGGCTTCTTAGTTCAATAATACTGTCTTCCTGTTAATATTGACAAGAATTGATCCAACTGTTCTGTGAAACTCTGTAATGTCTAATGTAAAAATGTCAACAACGCTGACCTACATACTGCATTCACTTGACAGGTCACGTGACGAAGTGTTGACAAAGAGCAAATTAATACTGCAAGTGTGTCGTATCAGCCACAGGAAACGGTCTGGTATCGGTAGTCTGTTGACTTCTCAACTTCCGCGAGGTCAAACCCAGAAAGCTGGTCCACCAGTTGATAACTCTATGGTGTTGTTTGCTCCACTGTAGTGTACACAAACCAGTGCTACAATCCCAGCAATCAGTGGTGTTAATGATGGGTGTGTGCTGGAAGACAAAGGTCAGCAACGACTGTGTACCTTTGCTACAGTTTAATTGGACGTACACACTCGACAGCACGGATAGTGATAAATCACAGGTTGGCATAATACATCATGGTACAGTGGATAAATGGTCTTGCAATGATACATGGGCACTCATGTAGAATAATAGCATAATGGACTGTCAGTAGACAACCACTCAGTATTGCCCATATATATATATCATCTGAGTTTACTGACAAAGCACGTCAGATTATAAACAACATTCAAGATGGCTTCTAGACCTAACCTCGTCTAGCGAAGATTCCTTTAAATAATGATCAGCACATATTTTTTCCATATAATTATATTGAACCGCTAGAAATGGGTTCTCATGTGTAGCAGTGATCTCTGGACTCATCAAGCGATAATACGGGGCATCCCTTTCTCTTCCTGATAGTCCTTAAATATGTTAATACAAGATGGCTTCTCTCGTGAGCTGTAACTCACGTTTGGATACAACTAGGAATCTGTATCAAAGTTAATCATACATTAAATGTTCTCATTACTTTGTAGATTCTATCATGAGACAATTGACTTCACTTTACAATATGGTGCTGCTATGAATGAATGTCATCTTCATATAGTTAAATCTTCCCTTATTGAAAAACGATGGCCTCGTAAGAGTTCATAAGAAGTGTGTTTGTTTTACCTTGGTATCAGAAATATGATTCTGCCATTCCTTGGCAATAAGAATAAACACTGGGGTAAAGCATACACGATAGGTCTAAAACTACTATCACTTTCCCCTACACATATATCGATCACTTTTTCCGGCGACAAGCCGATTCAAAAAACCACAGCCCCCATCATCAGGGCGAAGCCAAATCACACCTCTCTAGCGACACATCCGCCGAACAGCCCTTTGACCTTTCCAGCCAAAAGACCATATAGTTCGACTTAGACATGCAAAGATATTCAGATATAAGACAGACTCGTCCTACCCAGACAAACAATACACATAAATTCAGGCCATAGATACACTGAAGCAAGAACAACATATTTCTACTCAAACAAAGAATAAATCGCAGTAAAACTGGATTCATCCGCAGAGTTCGAACGAAAGTGACGACACTCCTTTGAAGGGAAGTAACTCAATAATGACTTTTCCTTAAGCACTAAAAAGTATCTATTTTGTTTACAAAATATTTGCGAACATAACAAGCATACAAATGTATTATATTGTAAGATATCAAAGACTGCACGTAACAGACTCCTTGTCTCCTGTTCTACTGACACTTGTCTGGTTCTCATCATCAGTTCCTGTCATGCTATTCCTATTTCCATATTGGTGATCCTGTCACACTATTCCTATTTCCATATTGGTGATCCTGTCACACTATTCCTATTTCCATATTGGTGATCCTGTCATGCTATTCCAATTTCCATATTGGTGGTTTGGTTTGGTTTGAAGGATTATCTTCATTGCGCACGGACTACTTCATCAGTGCTCTGATCTCCTCCCTTAGGTCACATAAGGAGGATCACAGCTTAGTGCACGAAATCTGCAGCACTGGCAAGAATCCTAATGTGTGTATATAGGAATCACACTGTCTATAAAATTTTTTGTGGTGGGTAGGTTTCTAATTTTTAAATTTTGCCACAAAAATATGAGTTTGATCCAGGACATGACAGAGAGTCTGAACTTGTCTTTGGATTTTGCAGGTCAACTTGCCCAGAATCGTATTCGTTCAGAGCAGCTCTAATGGAGACAACGTTCTGGAGAGAACATGTCACATGATGATGATGATGATGAGCCTTTGCTTAGGAACTTCTGGTTTTGCTTCTGCGTAAATCTGCCATATTGCTTTTGTTTTCCTGTTTCTCGACACATCTCATTCCATATATTTTTCAACATTGCTAGTGGTCTTCTGTGTTTGCTACATCTTCCAGCAGTGCAACTCTTGGTATTCGTTTGATATTGTAAATTTGTCTAATTTTTCTTGATTGCCTACATATCCTACATTAAACTATTGTCTATAGCTATGTACTGCTGTATATCTTATGAGTCTCATCTTTATTTTGGCTAAAAGACGATGGCGATCTAATGCCACAGCTGCTCCTCTACATACGTTTACGTCATGCAATGATGAACTTATTTGGTGATGCATATATGATCAATCTGATTGTCTGTCCTGAGTTCTTGTGACATCTGTGTTGCTTTCTGTATTCTTTTATGTGGAAGCATGATTCTCCTATGGCCATTTGATTTGAAGCAAAGAAGTTTGTGAATAGCTCTCCATTTTCATTCATTGTCTCTAGTCTGTTCTGCTATGACTTCTTCGCTTTTTTCAGTTCTTATTTTGCATTTAGGTCACCCATCAAAGTTGTCCTCTTTCTGTTCATGATATTTTGCAGTCTTGTGTCATATTATTTTGTGTCATTTGTTGGTGCATAACATTGGATGATAATTACCTTTATTTTCTTTATAGCTGTTTTTTTTTTTTTTTTTTTTTTTTTTTTTTCGTACGCCCGCTAATACTCGAGGCGAAATCTCAGGTTATTACTATGTCTAACCTGACATTGATTTTACGTGAGTATCCCTTTTTACTTGTACAGAGACAGGTGTCCCTCGCCCTTCAGGCAAATACTCTCCGATTTCGGAGGTACCCATTGCAGCTGGGTCGGCTCAGGAGCCGCCAATCCCTGGTCGACGACACTCCTTCAAATGTCGTCGCCAGGTCTCGAGTTAATCCAGTCCAATTCCCGGTCGACGAAAAATCCTCAAATGCCGTCGCCCGGGTTTGATCCTGAATCACCCGGTCGCCAGAGCGGTGTTGTAACCACTACGCTAGCGCGGCTCCCAATAGCTGTTTTGAATGTTGCTGTTATTATTCTAGGTCCCACTGCTTCCTATTCTGTATGCTTCCTATGACAGCTTTAAAGCTACCCCTTCACTGTTATTTGTGGGCACATTCTCCCTCATGCCCTGAGAGATAGCATCATTCTCCTGTGATCAGCTTCTTCCTCTCTATGCCCTTCCACCTTGTCTCATAGAGTCCCAGGATACTGAGCCTGTAGGCTCTCTGTTCTGCTGCCACCTGTGCAGTTTTCCCTCATTAGTTCGATGTACGAACATTTCCGGTGCCAAATTTAGAGATTTCCCTAAAAAACACAGACTTCTTTTGGCTTTCTCTGTGTTGCGTCATGCACCTCATTTCCAGAGGACCTTCTGTCTTGGATGGCCGAATTATTTTCTTTAGTTGACCTGTCCATGTTCTTTGTTGACGTTTTTGTGGCCAAAATATTTATGTAAGATGGGGTAACCAGTCCCATGCTCAACCCTCCTTAGTCGCTTCTTACAACGTGCATGATAGGTTGCAGTGTTACTATTCTTTGATTCCATTTTTAGACACAGTAACACACGGTGTCACAAGATGATGTTTCTTCTTCTTCTTCGTTCGTCCTGAAAAGGACGGTGGTTGCGTTGTGTCTGTTTACGCCTAAGCTGTGATATCTGCACCTTTCGGTCGACACATCCGACTTCTGCACGGCATTTTTTAGGACCGGGTTTGCCTTCCCATTTCGATCCACACTCGCTCAGCCAGACTGCACAGCTGCAGACTCTTTCCAGGACCACCACGTGGAGGTGGAGTGCGGTCTTGACCAGCTCTGGTTCACTGGTCCTGACGCAGGCAGTCAAGCTATGAGTCGCTGACTGCGGTCTCTATTGTTCCGTCTTGAGGTCCCTGATGATGTTTGAAAGATGGTTGGCGATCAAGCTATTTTTCTTCTTGACCATAATCCAGACCTCCTACAGGACCATATGAGTTCTACTGTATTCATTATCATCATCACCATTTCTCTTTTAGTGTACCACTTCACATACCTGGGGTCAACCATCAAATGACAAACTCTCTCTGGGCACAGAAATTGACAGCAACATTGACAAAGCTGTAACCATCTTTGCCCGCCTAAAAAGCCTGTTTGCAGAAACTCTCAACTCACAATGAAGACCAAAGCTGCGGTATATAATGTTTGCATCACAAGCATGTGTCCATATGGCAGCAAGACATGGACAGCATATGCTAAGCAAGAAAGAAGGCTCCATACCTCGAATCTACGCTTTTCTACGCCACATCTTTGGTATTTAGTGGAAGGATAAAGTGACAAATGTTGAGGTTCTGTCACATGCTGGCTTTCAAAGCAGGTATACACTGCTTAAGAGTGGTTAGAGCGCTGGTCACTTGCGGCTAAGGTCCCGAGTTCAATTTACAGTATCATCACGATCCAGTCTACCCAGCTGTAAATGGGTTTCTGACTTTGCTCTTGAGTTAGGGAAGGAAAAGGCAACGAGGAAGGGAACTGGTCACCCCACCTCTCAATGCTGGACCTAGTATAGTGAAGTCTCTAACACTTCACTCCCCTACAGCAGTATCTGCTATGAGACTACCTTTGCCTTTTTATACACTGCATGTGACTGCTTAGACAGCACAGACTATGCCGGCCTGGCCATGTCCGCTGCATGGAAGATGGTAGCACCCCCAAAGACATTTTCTATGGACAACTGGCAGATGGCAAAAGAACAGCCGGGTAACCACAGCTGAGGCTCAAAGATGTGTGCACGAGAGACATGAAGGCACTGGACATAAATCAGCAACTTGGAAGGATGAAGCTGCCGATCGCACCAAGAAGCTATGCTGCCTAAGGCGCCACCTCAGATGGGGGCAAAAAGAAGCTCTCAGAAGAAGCAGAAGAGAAATGAGCACGCCAAAAGGAACAATAGGAAAAAACAGCTGAGGGCTATCAATTTAGGAGCCCATTCCCATAATCAGTTATGACTGAAGAGGGCTACTACGCTATACATGCCTTCAACAGCTGAAGATTGGTTTCAGTGTATGGGGAAATCCAAGAGGCAACATCACATGCTACAACACACGTTCTTGCTACCCAATGCAACATACTTAGTTCAAGAATGCAAACTTCAGCTCCCCACTGTGTTTCACGATAATAGTGGACTGAAAAAGTATATAAAAGTGAGTGAACTTAAAAGCTATTGGTTCACTAGTCCTACTGCAGAATCGGCACCATTCTTTTAGCCAGTATTTTTCATGGCTTTTCAAGTAAGAACTCATGGCTACTGTCACGGTATGTTTTATAACAACCGTAATGCACACATGCTTCACAAGGAGCATAGCCAACATGAAGTTATTGACAGTCTGAGCTTTGGTTGTAAGCTGTTCAATTATCATGAATGTGATCAGGTGGTAAGGGATCCAAGTTCAGACTGGACAGTATAGGTAAGCAGTCAGTCTGGAGAGCCACTTGTTGACGGCAGTGAGGAAGACTCGTAAGCCATTTTGTATTGCCATTAGTAAATAAATGGATGAATAAATGAGGATTTCACTTAAATGTGAATAAGACAGTACAAATGATCTTCAGTAAATGTAGGATTGTTAAAAATAAGATAATTGACATAAACTTACAGGGACAACAAATTAGTACAGTCCAAACCACATACCTAGGAGTGACACTAGACCAACAACTGAACTGGAACAAACATATAGATAGACTGGTAGAGTCCTGCAAATGACTAACTAGCAAGCTAAGATATTTGAAAGCAGAAGAATAAAAAAGGAATACCAGGAAAAAAAGCAGCTGAGGGGCATCACCTCAGGGGTGTATTTCCATAGTTAGTCATGACTGACGTGGGGCTACTACTACAAGTAGTTTATTCGAACACCCAAAAACTAAAATATTCTCAACATCAAAAGTTTCTTTGGGCGACTTTAGAACACATTTTGGGCAACTTTGGGATACTTTTAAAACATGATTTGGGCAACATCTAGAAACTGAAAAAATCTGGTTTCTGAAACAGCTGTCCCTGACAATTTTGGATAAAAGATTACGGAACTGTACATCATTTCTGTTTGTTTTGTTTGTTTTAAACACCTATACAACAATTCACCAATTGTTGCAGCTGGTCCTCTTGCAAAAATGTTGCATCAAAGCTTGTATGTGCTCCTACAGTGGTAGCTTCATTAGCAATTGGTTTTACATAATGATGTCGCCAGTCTCATGCTAAACCTCACATGTTGCCTTTCACAACATGCACAACGGCATAGCAGTCCCATTCTTTCCTTGTCTGTTGAGACACTTCCAGGAAATACACATTTTATTCTATTTGTAACCGTGACTGATGAAGGATGATACCCGAAACGTCCCGTGTTTCCTTACTTAGTTGTTCCCCTTCTACCATGAGGTGTAGAGGTTTGTAAGAGAGAGCGCCATACTATTCTATCGGCTGTCTTCCTCCTGGCTTAGTTCCATTCTAGTCCTCTGTCCTTCAAAGAATGTCTAATGTTGTCCTCCCCGCGGACTTTGGGTCATCCTGGAGGTCTGGATCCCTGGCTCTTAGTTTCCCATGCTTGCTGTGATAGCGATCGTCTCCCATTCTGCAGACATGGCCAAACCATCTCAGCTGGGACTGTTCTACTTGGGTCTGCAGGGGTTGGGTTTTTAGGCCTTGACATATCATCTGGTTGCTGACCATGTCTCTTCTTGTTACTTCAACCACCTTCTCAGATACCTCATATCTGAGGTTTGGATCTGGCTTTTGTGGGTTGTAGTCATTGCCCATGACTCATATCCATATGTCAAGACTGGGACATAGGTATAGCGGTATACAGCCATCTTCATCTTCTTACCAACTTCTCTTTTGCTGAGGAATCCTCCATTTATGGCTTGAAAAAGTCTCCCAGCTGCTGCTCTTTGGTAGCCAACTCTTCTTTGATACCTCCCTTCCGGTCTATGACAGCTCCAAGGTATTTAAAGTGGTCGACCTGCTCCAGGACCTGTTCTCCCAGCTTAATCTGATGTCTTCTTTCCTCTCATGATATCACCATGGTTTTTGTTTTCGAGCTGCTTATGATCATCCCTCTCAGCTCTTCCTTCCAGACTTGCTGGTCGGATTGAAGATATGCCTCTGATTTAGCAATCAGGGCAACATCATCAGCAAATGCCAGCTCTGAAATACAGACCTGTCTCATCTTCCAGTACCCCACTGAATACTTTCTTGTCCTCTCCTTATATGCCTTGATGACATCGTCCATGAGGAGTATGAAAAGATAAGGTGACAGGATATCACCTTGTCTTATACCAGTGGTGGTCCTGAATTCCTCTGACTTATGGTTGCCGTCCTCACATAATTTCTGCAAGACTTGTAGAAGCTCTGAATCTGAGGTGTTGGAATGTTCTTCCTTGCCAAACAGTCCCAGAGTTTGTTCCAGGGGACCTTGTCAAATGCCTTTTCCAGATCTAAGAAGCAAAGATGAATCTCACTCTTATACTCAAGAGCCGTTTCACTCAACTGTCTGAGTGTGAAGATTAGGTCTTGAGTACTTCGATTTGCTCGGAAGCCACCTTGGACCTCATCCATTTGTGGCTCAGCTAGGCGTCTGAGTCTCTGCTCCAGTATTCTAGAGTAGATTTTACCAGGGACGCTGAGAAGGGATATGCCTCTATGGTTTCCACATTGTCGGTTGTCACCCTTTTTGAAAATCTGTGTTATTATGGCAATCTCCCATTCCTTTGGCTTGGTCTTGTTGCACCAAGATTAGAACACAATGTAAAGCTAGGTTTCAAGAGGAAAGAGAAAACAGTGGCAGTCTTTTTGGATGTCGTTTGGGACCCAAAGACACAGCAATAGAGAATGCAGTCAGAGACTCATAGCTTGACTGCTTGCGTCAGTGAACCAGAGCTGACCAAGACCCCTCCACTTCCCGTGGTGGTCCTTGAAACAGGCTGCATCACTGCAGTCTGGCTGAGAGAGTAGGGATCGAAGAGGGAAGGCAAACCCGGTCCCAAAAAATGTTGTGCTGAAGTCGGATGTGCCGGCCAAAAGGTGCAGATATCGCAGCTCCGCTGTAAACAGATACAACGCAACCAACGTCCTTTTCAGGACGAATGAGGAAGAAGTAGAAGAAGAAGGATGTCGCTAGAGCATATGATGAATGCTGGCGAGATGGAACTCTTTACAAAATGAAAAAGATTGGCATTACTGGTAAAACCTATAAGTATCTAGAAAACTTTTTACAGGACAGGTATTTTGCTGTACAGGTGAACAGTGATAAGTCAGAAATATATGAACAACAGAATGGGATTCCTCAGGAATCAGTGATTTCACCTTCAATTTTCACTACAGCTGTAAATGATTTAGCAGATGAATTTAACGACATTAAGAATGCATTATCACAATTTGCAGATGACTGTGCCATTTGGCGATCTGGAAAAAACTTAGACCATGTTTACCAAAAACTTAAAAAACAAACAGACAAAGTTTCAGAGTGGATGAAAAGTTGGGGCTTCCATATTAATGTAAACAAAACAGTAGGTATGATATTCAGCAACGAAAATTTAAAAAAAAATAACAAAATCAATATAACCATTAAAGGACAGAAAATATGTACCTCCTCAACAACTAGATTTCTGGGCATGACTTTAGATAAACATCTAAATTGGAATAAACTTATAGACAATTTAGTAGAAAGCTGTAGGGGACCCCTAAATATACTGAGGATAGTAAAAGGTAATGGATGGGGGGACTGCAAAAAAATAATGCTTATGTTCTACAAGTCTTTCATCAGCGGGAAACTAGATTATGCCAGCATCTTCTTCTTCCTCTTCTTCCTCGTTCGCCCTGAAAAGGACGTTGGTTGCATTGTGTCCGTTTACAGCGAAGCTGCGGTATTTGCGCCTTTCGGCCGACACAACTAACTTCCGCACAGCATTTTATGGGACCGGGTTTGCCTTCCCTCTTCGATCCCTACTCCTCAGCCAGACTGCAGTGATGCAGCCTGTTTTCAGGACCACCACGTGGAGGTGGAGTAGGGTCTTGGTCAGCTCTGGTTCACTGACCCTGACGCAGGCAGTCAAGCTATGGGTCGCTTACTGCATTCCTCTTATGCCAGCATAATCTATGACTCAGCTGCAGCTTCTAACAAAGCAAAACTAGACAGAATTCAAAATGCAGCAATGAGAACCATTACAGGTGCATTTATATCAACACCAGTAAAAGCACTAGAAGTAGCTCTTGGAATACCACCCCTTGGTTTAAGACGGAAAGAACTAAGATTAAATTATTGGAGTAAAGTAGCACAAGAAGTGACCCACCCAGCACATAAAGCATTTGTCAAAAACCAACCAAGTGTATGGGACATCCCCTTAAATAAAGATAGATATCCAACAGGGTGGAGAACTATAGAAGATCTAATGCAGTTCAAAGAACTGTCAAACACAATTGAAAATAGTAATAAATATAGAAGCAAAATACCACCCTGGGATCTAAAAACACCAATCATAGACTACTCACTTACTAAAAAGATCAAACAAAACATAGAAGATAAGGAAGATCCAAGGGTGATAGTGGGCAACTAGGTGCAGGAGTTGTAATACCACAGTGGGGAATTAAAAGGAGCTACAGTGTAACTGAAGGGGCTACGATTTTTACCGCAGAGATGGTAGCAATTCTAAAAAGTTTAGAAATAATCGATAACCCACCAGAAGCTGTTACGATATTTACAGACTCACTATCATCTCTACAAGCACTAGAACACCCAGGTAAATGTAGCCGGCCAGACATAAAGGAAGAAATTCTAGCAATTAATACATCACTAGGGAACAGAGGATGCAGTGTGAGGCTAATGTGGGTTCCAGCACACATAGGTATAGCTGGTAACGAGTTGGCAGACCAGAACGCCAAGAATGGAAGAATAAGTAAAAACAATATAAGAGCAGGACTGGGAAGGTCGGAGATCAAGAGCCAAGTGAAGATAACTATAAACGAGGAATGGAAGACAACATGGAAGAACAGTAGAAAAGGCAGACACGCGTTCAAACTGCTGAAAGAACCAACAAGGATGTGCCAGGTCATAGAAGAACTAAAGGTACCATCGAACAAAAAACTGTGGCATCTCTGTCTCGGTGCAGCATACTTTATGATAGAGGAACCACACTGCCAAGAATGTCAGGAAGAGAATGACATAGACCACTACCTGATCCACTGTAAAAAGTATGAACAACAAAGGCTTGAATTAAAAACTTACTATAGAAATCACAATATAGACATGACAGGTAATCAGGTTTTAAGTATAGATGCCCCAAGAGATGCAAGATATATACATAAAACAAAGGAAAACATATAAGGCTAGTACTTCAGAAAAGGCATTCAACTAAATAGAAATTAGGCAACAAGAACTAACAAATCAGTAACAAAAAACTTACTAACTACTCATAGAACAAGGAAAGACAACGAGGTATAAAAAAAAAGGGGGGGGCAACAACTCAAAAAGAACAAATACTAATACAAATTAAAACCAAGTGTAAAGGACAATAGTTATCAATAAACAATACAAAAGAGAAAATAAAATGGACAAATACTAATATAAATTAAAATCAGCAACTGCTAAAAACAATAGTTATTTAAATTGAATACAAAATTAGAAAATAAAATGACACTCATCATCTCATCTCAGCCCGTAACCCGTCATGGGTCGTAGGGGTGCCATGGTGGAAGCATCAGCAGACAGGGTCCTCCACTGCTCTCTATCCTCAGCAATGCGTACAAGTGTGGAAAAACCGTGTCCTGCCCATTCTTTGATGTTATCAGCCCAGGATTTTCTCTGCCTTCCTCTTCTCCGTTTACCTTCGACTGTTCCCTGAAGGATCGTTTTCGAAAGGGAGTCATGACGAGTTACATGCCCAAACCAGGCAAGCTTTCGACGTTTCACTATTGACAAAAGTGGTTCTTGGTGGCCTGCATAGGTGTTTATCTTCTCTCTAACATAGACATTTGTTTTGTGCTCTTTATAGCAAATGCGCAAAATTCTTCTATAACATTTATGCTCGAAAGCCTGAATCCTTCGCTCCGTATCTGCAGTGAGTGTCCAGCCCTCACACCCATACAAGAGAATAGATAATACAAGTGATTTGTATAATTTGATCTTCACAGGAAAACTGATGTTACTTTTCCAGATCACATTCAACCTTGTCATGGCAGATGAGGCCATCTCAAGTCTTGTCTTGATTTCTTTAATTGATCTTCCATCACTACATATAGTGGACCCGAGATATTTAAAGGTGTTAACTTCTTCTAACGTTTGCCCATTTAACGTAATGTTGGTTGGAACATGTTTCTTATGGCTATTCACCAATATCTTGCTTTTTTCTATATTAATGTCCATCCCATACGTTCTTGTTACTTTCTCCAGTCTAGAGGTAAGGTCTTGAAGTTCTGATTCTGATCCAGCTATCAGATCAATATCATCAGCAAAACGTAGGTTGCACAGAGGTCGGCCTCCAATCGATATGGTTGATTTATAATCGTAGAGAGCCTCCTGCATAATATGTTCTAGATATATATTAAAGAGCACTGGTGACAGGATACATCCTTGGCGAACTCCTACAGTTGTTTTGAAAAATTCTCCAATGTCGTTGCTTACAAAAACAGCACTGCTTGCGTCCTTGTATAGTGCTTCAATGATATCTATGATGTTGGTATCAAAATTGAATTTCCTCATTACTTGCCATAAGCCTTCATGCCAGACTCGATCGAAGGCTTTTGTGAAATCGATGAAGTTATGACACTAAATACCCCAATTATAACCAAATTTCAGGTTGAACAGGGTAGACCAAGATGGAACGAGAAGAGGAAATAATGGTCAGCTGTTAAGTGCCCGCTCTCCACCCATCACATCTTCAAAACAACAACACAACAACAACAGTAGAGGTCTCTCTGATTAAAAACTTCATGACATGAAAGTCTTCGCCTGTATTCAATATACATAGTTCGTTTGCTCTAAGGAGAGATTCGATCAATTGGGTAAGCATAACTATTTAGCGTGGTACTTATAATTCGATTCTAATAGATCTTAGCCGGTTAACGTATAGACACCTCAGGAAGTTTTAATTTTATTTCTTAAACAGAAGTGCCATCAATTGCTATCTGGTAGAAATTTTATTCTGATAAGTTACAAGGGTGTATATACGGCAGTACATGTATGTATTTTATTTCATTAAGAAATTAATTCTGATTACACTGACTAACAAAAAAAACTTTTTTTTTCTTTCTCTAACATTTCTATGTTTTTCTGGTCAATTTTAATGCGCTGTTTTTAAATCTGCAAACCGTTTTTCTCTATCAGGTCGGGATCTCTAGAAATACGCAATTGAAGTTTTTTAACAACGCATACAGTATTACAACATCATTCGTACAAGAAGTATAACAGTTATGTAGGCTTGAATTTCTTTGCAGTCGACTTTCGTCGGGGAATGGCATGGCGTACATCGCGATGAAGCATCCAACAATAATCGGCAAGCATGGTCACACTCCACCGTCCTTGATAACGTGACTCCATTACGGCGATATCTTGATGGAATCGTTCTCCATGTTCATCGCTGACTTCGCCAAGGTTGTCAGGGAAAAAGTCAAGATGTGAATCGAGCAAATGGATTTTGAGGGACATGTTACAGCCCATAATTCTGTATGCATCTATGCACTGCTTAACAATATGCAACATAGTCAACAGATTTGTGATTTCCCAGAAAGTTATCGACGATCGATTTGAATGCCATCCATGCGCGAAGTTCACTACCATGTAACAAGTTCTCGAATTGTTTGTCTGCAATAACTTTCCTAATCTGAGGTCCTACAAAGATACCTTCCTTTATCTTTGCATCGCTAAATTGCGGAAACTTTTCTCGAAGATAAGTGAAAGCTTTGCTCGTTTTATCTAACGCTTTTACAAAATTCTTCATGAGCCCCAACTTTATATGTAACAGTGGTAAAATGAAGCTGTCTTTGTTAACTAATGGCTCGTGTATTACATTTTTATGCCCGAGCTGCATACGATCCCTCATAGGCCACACCTTTCTTGCATAATGTTCCTGTCTGTTGCGGCTGTCCCATTCACATCGGAAGCAACAAAATTTAGTATACCCAGTCTGCATGCCCGTGAGAATGCAATGACCTTAGGTCTCCACAAATCCGCCATTGGTAGTCATTGTACTTTATTTTTTCCAAACGTATAGCCATATTGTCATAAGTTTCTTTCATATGAACAGAGTAGGTGACTGGAATTGATGAAAATAAATTTCTCATATGCAATAACACAGCTTTTAGACTAGTCTTGGAAGAATCGATGAAAAGTCGCCATTCGTTGACTATGTGCTTATGGCCGAGGTGCACCATTAGACCGTTTACATCTTTGCAATAGCAAATGTCATCATCCATCTCAAAGTATTGAACAAGTTCTCTGTGTCTATGACGAAATTTAGATATCGGAGTATTGGGCGCTAAAAGATTCCATTCTTTGAGTCGCGAACCGAGTAATTCCGCTTGTCCTTTGGTAAGAGCGAGATCACGTATTAGATCTGAAAGTCCTGAATGGTTAATTAAGTAAACACTATCATTCACCGGTATGTAATCTGAGTCAGAATTAGTTTCTAATGCAGGTAAACTATCACTTTCTGATGGTTCATTCACGTCCAACGGATTATGTTCTGGTGGTACTTGGATCGGACACGTGATTGGATCATGAGGCACTGGTTTCGAAACCAATTCAATATTTGAATAAACCACAGACTTTCTAGTTTTAAAAGTGAAACCATGGATATTTGTCAAGCAGAAGTACAATCAGTAGTGTGATTTGTATGTTCACGCCATATTACTGGCACTCCAAAAGGCATCGACTTATGCTTCAGCGATTTTCGTAACCAACCTGCCAATGTATCGAACAAACTGCATTTGGCTACCAAGATTTATTTGCATCATCAACTTTCGAATCGAAATAAAGTTCATATGCTTTCTTTAGTAATGGTGTAAAGTTTTTTGGGAACAGGTTCTATCAATACGGAACTTCTGAGGGTCTGATATATATGCAACCTCGATGTAATCATAATAATTGTAGTGTGAATAAGCTTGGTAGTTTTGTACGGTATTTTTGTGTGTGCATTTAATTGGTCGTGTAATTAAATATTATGGAGAGGGGTGAAGTTAACATTACTGAGAATACAGGAACGCATGTATTTAACTACTGGGGTTAAATTGATAACCTTGAGTGTTTATAATTTTTGTACGTTATTTATGGTGCAATTTTATTGCTGTGTTATCAGAAGACAAGATAACTAACTACTCATAGGACAAGGAAAGACAACGAGGTATAAAATTTATATTTCTGATATGGGAATTTCTTTTATTTCAAAGAGATGTAATTTATATTTCTAATAAGGGAATTTTTTTTTTCTCCTAAGACGGGAGTTCATCCTTCCTAAATTTAATTTTGTACTGATCAATGAACACCAAGGGTCAGTGATAAAGTAGCCCAAAGTATTACGGACAGGAGGGTTTCCTCAAGTTTGAATGTTGTGACCCGTGGCTAGACATGCATAACAAAAGATTTAGGTCAGCCGTGTCGGGGAGTGATTAACAGACCGATGTTTACTTTGAAAATGGGATAGATAGATCAGAGGGGGGATTGCATGGGAGGCTGACATTTTTGGGGCATAAATAATTATGTATAGCTGGTGCGGGAATAGAGCAGGGGAGCTGCATTGATTTAAAGGGAGTTAGGTGTTAGAGATGTATAACTTTGACGTGTTATATAGCTGTTGTTGTTATTTGTTTCACAGCGAGGTTTCACGGCAAGTAGGAGGGGTAACCTGCCTCGGTCCTTTACAACAGCAAGTTATCATCTCAGGAGCTGAGAGCTCGAGATATTGCAGAGGCGAACGAAATACCATACGGTTTCAGGTAGCGAAGACAATCTTCAGCTGGGAACAGGATTTTCCTTAAAATCCAGAGTTCTTAGCTCATTATACCACTCCAACAACGGCGCGTGGCCGGGAGATTGGTTTAAATTTTATACAACCATAATAATGCAGTTTTTCCCCTAAACCTTGAGCAGGTTAACGGGGCAAGTGAGAAGTTGTTCAGCAGCAGTGAACCTTCTACAATTGATTCAAGTACCTCGTGCTTGATACCCAAGTCATCAGTGCAGCAGTCAGAAACAGGAGAAAGGGTTAACACTTCTGGTTCTGAATGTTAACGAGAGAAGGAGCGTAACGGAGACGCCACATCAGCGGACATCGAGAGTGTCAGAGAGACACTGAAGCAAGGTGGAGAGGAGAGAGAGAGAGAGAAAATAGCCAGGACCAGTAGGGTCTTATATTATCCTTAGAGGATAGCTCTGAGCCATAAATGTAATCAAAGTCTACTACATGTATGTCGCCTAAAGAGCTTGGAAGCTGGGTAGACAGTCGTGTAGGCAGCATCAACAGAACAGTGACAGTAGAATTATTATTGTAGTAGGCAGTGGTGGCTAAAGTGATGCTCCCACACATTTGTTGTGGTTAAACCATTAATCATTCTATTGTTCCCCAGCAGGGTGAAAGAAGGAGTGACAGTGGTCGTTTTTTTGTGTGTCTATCTATTTAATTGGTTTTCTTGTTTTCAGGTCTGTACAACATTGCCCGTGATTTATTTTCCTGTGTGATTTGATTTTTGTAGTTGTTTTAATAAAACTATATAAATGTTCGCTGGATCAGTCTCTCATATATATATATATATATATATATATATATATATATATATATATATACATATATATATATATATCATCATCATCATCATCATCATCAGTTGCCATCTCCACAACGAAGGTTGGCTGTAATGGATCTCCAACGTCTTCTGTCTCTTGTCTTGGTGGTGCACTCTGATAGACTCTTTCCTGTCTATCTCTTGATGTTATCTTCCCACTTATAGCGCTGTCTTCCCCTTGCACGTTTGCCTTCAACTCTCCCTTCTGTTATGGTCTTCTGCAAGGTGTTATGCCTTTTTATGTGGCCAAAGTATTTTAGCTGCCGAACTTTGACCTCCCTCATTAGTTCTCTTTTCATACCTAGATTTTCTAGGACCTCCTTATTTGTTTTCATCTCTTTCCATGAGATACGCCCCATTCTTCTATATATCCACATTTCAAGAGCCTCAATTCTTTCTTCCAAATGCTTATTCATCGTCCATGTTTCTGCACAATACAGAAATGCAGAATATATATAACACTTTATGATTCTCAGTTTTAATTTGTGAGATAACTGTTTGGATGTCAGTATATGTTTCATGTTGTTGAATGTAGCTTTGGCCATTCCTATTCTCTTCTTGATTTCTGTTTCACATCTGCCATCTTCTGTTATTATATGACCAAGATATACGTAGCTCTTGACTTGTTCCAGGATTTTCCCATTTACGCTTATCTTTAATGTGGGTTTATCGTCTGTTTTGCTAATTATCATAGTTTTTGTTTTCTCAATATTAATGTCGAGTCCATATTCATGACTTATACTGTTCACTTGCTTCACTAGTTCTTGTAACTCCTGTTCGCTTTCAGCTAACAACACAGTATCATCTGCATTGTTTATTGACCTTCCACTGATGTTCAGTCCTGGTACTTCCTGTATCTGTTTGAAAATTTTTTCGGTGTATAAATTAAATAGGCAGGGGGACAGCACACAACCTTGTCTGACACCTCTTTTTATGTCTATGTATGGTGAATAATTCCTTCCCGATCTTACTGTGGCAGTTTGCTCCCAATAAAGGTTACTGAGTATTCTTATATCTTTTCCATCAATACCTATGTCTTTGAGGCATTCAATTATTTTCTCATGATGGACTCTGTCAAAAGCCTTCTTATAGTCAATGAAGCACATATACATACTTTTTTGGACCTCTGTATATTTTTCTGCTAATATTCTTAGGCAAAATATTGCCTCTCTTGTTCCCCTGTTCCGTCTAAAACCAAACTGTTCTTCTTGGATTTCGCTGTCTACTTTACTTTTTATTCTTTCCTGTATGATTTTGAGCAGTATCTTAATTGCATGACTCATCAGGCTGATTGTTCTGAAGTCTGAACATTCTGTTGCATTTGGTTTTTTGGGCAATGTTATGAAAACTGATGTCTTCATGTCGCGTGGTATATATCCTGTACTGTATATATCATTCCATATTTCTGTGATTGTATCTATACCAAAGCTCTCCAGAGCTTCTATCATTTCAATTTGTATGTTATCCATGCCTGCTGATTTTCCTTTTTGTATCATATGAATGGCATTCTCTACTTCTGATCTGAGAATGTTTGGGCCTTCATTAGAATCTGGTGATGGTTTTTTACCTCTGTTGTCCTCGAATAGTTCTTTTACGTATTCTGCCCATCTGTTTGATATGTCTTTCTCATCAAGTAATATTACACCATTTTTGTTCTTGATACAGCTTCCTCCTTGTGCAAACTGCGACCGATTTGATAATTTTTTTATTTCTTCATGCATATCTTTTATCATGTGCTTTGCTTCCAAATCTTCTATTTCCTTGCATTTTGTTTCTATCCACCATTCTTTTGCTTCTCTACACATAGTACGTATGTCATTGTCTATTGTTTTATATTCTGGAGTGTTTTTTGCTTTCTTTCTTTCTGCCATTTTATTCAAGATGTCATCTGTCATCCAAATTTGATTTTTCTTAGACTCCTTTTTAGGTAAATTTGCATTTGCTGATTGTATGCTTGTTTTTAAGCATTCCCATTTTGCGGTTGCTTTTTCTTCTGGGTTTTCTCTTCTATACTGCTCCATGCTTTCTGTCAATAACTGTTGATATTTATTTTTGACATCGATTAAATATTTCTGTTTTATATCTGGTTGTTTCAGCGCTGATATTTCTATCTGGGGTTCCTCCTGTCTTCTGTTTCCTGCTCTTTTCAGCTTTATATTTACTTTGATGACGACTGGATTGTGATCTGAATTTATGGCGGCACCAGGATGTGTCTTTGCACTTGTGACACTGTTCTTAAATCTATGTTTTATCATGATATAGTCGATTTGATTTCGTGTTACATCTCCTGGGCTTTTCCATGTGTATAATTTCCTTGGGTGGTGTTCAAAAAAAGGTGTTACATATGACCAGCTGGTTTTCTTCACAGAACTGGATAAGTCTGTCTCCTCTATCATTTCTTGTCCCTAATTCATACGGTCCTACTATTTTCTTGTATTTTCCTTTTCCTACTTTTGCATTCATATCACCCATTACTATCAAAACATCTGTAGATTTGACTGGTTTAAGTGTGTGTTGTAGCTCTTCATAGTATTCTTCTATTTCTTCCTCGCTGTGATCTTTAGTTAGTGCATAAGTTTGTAAGATTGATATGTCGAATGGCTTTGCTCTCATTTTTAGTAACATCATTCTGTCATTGTGTGTCCAGTATCCACATACATATTTTTCTAACTCCTTCTTTATCAACATTCCTACCCCTCTTTCATGTTTTTCTCCTCCTGAGTGTATAAGCGTGTACTGGTCTCTTGTTATGTAGCCTGTATCCAAAAGTCTTGCCTCTGCAACTCCCAGTATATCGAGTTTCATGTCTGTTGCCTCTAATATAAGATTGTCAAGCTTTCCTTCTCCGTTTAGAGTTCTAACATTCCATGTTCCTATTTTTAGGCTTCTCCTACTAGTTTTTAGGTGGTCTTTCTCAGAATGCTCCCTTTCAACAGAATTTAAGAATATATATATATAGCTAACTATACTGTGCATATATAATTGTCTGTATAGTGTGTCTGTGGTCTTAGTACACCCTTACCTCTTTTGTAAAGGTAGCCAGAGGGTGGTGAGTCTATAGCTATTCTTGAAGTCACGAGTGGTGAGGGAGAGTCAATCTCGGTTCTCATCCCTCGAAGCCAATAGGCCTATCTGTCCACATTCACTATCATTTTCTCATCTAAATCTATCTTCTCAGTCTCTCTCATACTAGGGTCTTGTCTATACATTGGACACACTCTAAACTTAAATCCACTTCGTGACAATGCACACCATCATAGCTGGCAGACGCTGGAGTTGGGTTGGCCATGTCCTCAGAAGAGACCCGATGCCATCACGAAAACAGCTATGCTATGGACCCCTGAAGGAAAACGAAAGAGAGGACGACCAAAAACAACTTGGTGGAGGACTGTGGTGGCTGAGATACAAAGAATGAACCAGAGTTGGGGCACTGTACTTCTTCTTCTTCCTCGTTCGTCCTGAAAAGGACATTGGTTGCGTTGTGTCTGTTTACAGCGGAGCTGCGATATCTGCGCCTTTCAGCCGGCACATCCAACTTCAGCACGGCATTATTTGGGACTGGGTTTGCCTCCCCTCTTTGATCCCTACTCTCTCAGCCAGACTGCAGTGATGCAGCCTGTTTCCAGGACCACCACGTGGAGGTGAAGTAGAGTCTTGGTCAGCTCTGGTTCGCTGACCCTGATGCAAGCAGTCAAGCTATGAGTCAATTACTGCATTCTATATTGCTGCGTCTTTGGGTCCTGGGCACTGTACGAAGGATGGCCACCGACAGAGCAAAGTAGAATCAATTTGTTGTTGCCCTACAAGATGCCACCAGGCGTGATGGCCACTGGCTGCTTTAACGGTAGGTGGCTAAGGATCAAAGAAGAAGAAACATAAAGGAAGAAATTCTTACACTTAGTACATCACTAGGGAACAAAGGATGTAGTGTGTGGCTAGTGTGGGTTCCAGCACACATAGGTATAGCTGGTAACGAGTTGGCAGACTAGAACGCCAAGTATGGAAGAATAAGTAAAAACAATAAAAGAGCAGGACTGGGAAGGTCGGAGATCAAGAGCCAAGTGAAGCTAACTATAAAAGAGGAATGGAAGATATCATGGAAGAACAGTAGAAAAGGCAGACACGCATTCAAACTGCTGAAAGAACCAACAAGGACGTGCCAGGTCATAGAAGAACTAAAGGTACCCTCGAACAAAAAGCTGTGGTGTCTCCGTCTCGGTGCAGCATACTTTATGATAGAGGAACCACACTGCTAAGAATGTCAGGAAGAAAATGACATAGACCACTACCTGATCCACTGTAGAAAATATGATCAACAGAGGCTAGAATTAAAAACATACTTTAGAAAAAACAATATAGACATGACAGGTGATAAGGTGTTAAGTATAGTATAGATGCCCCAGGGGAAGCCCAATCAATACTTAAACGATATATACATAAAACAAAGGAAAACATATAAGGTTACTAACAATGGCAATATAAACAACAATAACAAAAATGATACTTCAGAAAAGACATTCAACAAAAATAGAAATTAAGAAACAAAAACTAACAAATCATAAAAAAAAAAAAAAACTACTCATAGGACAAGGAAAGACAACAAGATTAAAAAAAAAAAAAACACCAACTGAAAAAGAACAAATACTAATACAAATTAAAACCAAGTGCAAAGGACAATAGTTATCTATGTACAATACAAAACTGAAAATGAAATGACAAATACTAATATAAATTAAAACCAGCAACTGCATAAGACAACAGTTATTTAAATACAAAATTAGTAAATAAAATGACACTAAATACCCCAATTAAAACCAATTTCAGGTTGAACATGGTAGACCAAGATGGAACGAGAAGAGGCAATAATGGTCAGCTGTTAAGGTGCTCGCTCTCTACCCATCACCTTTTCAAAACAACAACCAAGCTGCCTGCAGGACCCTTAGGAGTAATAGGTTACCTGCTGCTCCCATGTACTTAACCATTTCTGGTGTTATGCCATCATGTCCTGCTGCTTTGCCCACCTTGATTTTCTTCAGTGCTGCCTTCCGTTCTTCCATCTTTATGTCATATTCATCACCATTGGTTTCCCCTTCTGTGTCAGTGGTTAACATTTCTGATGCTTGACCTTGCTCACCATCCTGGAGCTCTAAAAAATATTCTTTCCATCTTTCCATTACTTCTTTTGGGGCAGTAAGCAATTTGCCTTGCTTGTCCATTACAAATTGAAGAGGGCACTGCTTTTTCTTCCTCATATTCTTTAGGGTCTTATAGAACAATTTCTGGTTTTCTTGCACATCTTTTTCTAGCTTTTCTCCAAATTCTTCCCAGGACTTCTGTTTTGCTGCTAGCACCTTGTTCTTTACTTCTGTTCTGAGTATCATATTTTCTCTGTATTTCTCTGTGTTTCCTGGTGCGTTTTTAGCTCCTTAGTATTGTTTCCATTTCTTTTTCTTCTCTCTTATTTTCCCTTTAACCTCATCTGTCCACCAAGGTGTCCTCTTTCTCTTGTTCTCAAGTCGAACTTCACCACATGCTTCTGCTGCAGCTGTCTTTATGATGTCCTTGAATTTCAGCCAGAGTGTTTCCAGGTCTTCAGGTTGTTGTTCTGTGTTTCTCACTGCTGTAGCAATAAGCCCCTGGTATCTGATCTTCACTTCTGGCTCTCACAGCTGGTAGGTCTTAATGCTTGTTTCCCCTGTTTGTTTAGTTAGCTTCTTGCGTGATGTTAAGCAGTTCCTAGGCTGAGAAACTCTTTCAGTTGTTCTTTTAATTGTTTTTTTTAAACACCTATACAACAATTCACCAATTGTTGCAGCTGGTCCCCTTGCAAAAATGTTGCATCAAAGCTTGTATGTGCTCCTACAGTGGTAGCTTCATTAGCAATTGGTTTTACATAATGATGTCGCCAGTCTCATGCTAAACCTCACATAAGTCGCCTTTCACAACATGCCCAACGGCATAGCAGTCCCATTCTTTCCTTGTCTGTTGAGACACTTCTAGGAAATACACATTTTATTCTATTTGTAACCATGGCTGATGAAGGATGATACCTGAAATGTCCTGTGTTTCCGGTGTACCGTTAATCTGTAAAACTGATTCAATACCATTTTATTTTTTAACATAGCTTTATTTTTACCGAATTACAAATTTTAGACGCTTTTCTTAGAAGTAACATGCACACAAAAATTGTTTAAAGTTAAATTATTACCAAGCACTTGGTCTGGCAAAAAGCTGCAATAAAACCTAAGGCTCCTGGAACAACATACTGAAAAATAAAATTGAGAAAAATGGATGTCAGTTTCAATAAAACAAAAACAGTGTCAGTCATAATGAAGCAACAACATTTTGAGATACACAAATTATGTAAATTGTTAGCTCATCTGTGATTCAAACTAAAAAAAAAACAAAAAAAAAAAACATTGCAGAAAGCCTTTAATATTAATAACATCAATTTTGGTTTACTTGAATTTTCATACAGAACTCTGCATCTCTCATATATTTATGTGTCAAAAATGATCTTAAATACACTTAAAGTAGATCTGAGAGTGGTGATGTCATTTGATATAGCAATATAACAATGATAATGCTACAAGATGTAGAATCATACATTGTTACTGTTATTGTTGAACGGAATAGGCATCACTGCACTCCGGGCAAACCCATAGGTGCTCAGTCTTCCTCAGCATATGTCGAAGAGTGTGAATGCTAACTGTTCCTGTAGCTCGGTGGTTGTATACACACGATGGATGCATCCTCTCATACATCCATCTCTGCTAGCCTTACATTTGATGCCATATTCCAACAATCTTAACCATGATGATTCATCTATTGCAGTGTCATTCTCTAACAGGCAATCATTAATTGTTTTCAGTATATCTCGCTTATCCATATCCAGTGTCCCCACTGTGGGTGCTCTTGCTGCAGAGTCTGTCAGCTCTCTCATTACCACATACCCCTGCATGACCAGGACAGTAGATCCGCACCAGCTCTTGTAGACTCAAATGTTGTCTCTGCCATATACATTATATACCTTGGCAGCAATATGGACACAGTTGGACAGACTGACAGTGATACAAAAATAAGAATATGAAAAGCTAGAGGAGCTTTCATTGCACTGGGAAAAGATGAAGATCAAAAGAAATCAAGTTCAATACAAAAATTAGAATCTTCAACTCAAAGCATCTAGTCAGTCCTATTGTATGGCTCTGAAACATGGAGAGCAATGAAAAAAGTTACAAATTTTCATAAGTGGGGGCTTGCCTAGAAAAGAAGGACTGAAATAGCGAGAAAAAAAGGGTAAAGGATCCCGTTACACGCCCATTGAGGCATATTGGGAATATAATTTTCTCGACCATCGGCACACTAGGGGTGATGTGGTCAGCATCACGCCGGCCGCCTTAACCTTCCCAGAGTTTTTCTGGTACCCAATTCATGAGGCTGGGTCGGCCCCGGAGCCGTTTGTGGTCTTAAAAAAAAACCATGCCTCAACTGGGGATCGAACCATGGAACACCGAGCTAGGAAACCAGTGCAGACTGAAATAGTCCAACAAGATAATCAATGTGGACATGATGACAAGAATCATACAAGCACGAGTGGAACAAGTGGTGAGAAGAAGCCACTGATGATAGATAGGATATGCATTGATGAAACCTGTTGATAGCTTTACAAGGCAGTCCTTGTTCTGGCATCCCCAGGGTAATAGAGGTAAAGAGAGCCAGAAACACACAGAGGAGAGAACAGGAGACAAAATATAGAGAAGGTAAGGAGGACATGGTAAGACCTTGAGCCTTGTGATGTGAGTCTATCAGTTCGTCTTGCTTCCGTAGCATCAGCTCTCTTACTGTCACGTATGTTGCCGTTCAAGAAGATCTACACTATGTCCATTCATCTAAACATACACCTGGCTTCCACTAATGCAGTGGTTGCCAACTAGGGGTAAATTACAGTGGTGGGGTTAAATTTGAGTTTTTTGGGTGTAAAGATCAATATATTTCAACTGGGGTCACCTGTCTACATATATTCAAGGGAGAAGAGTGGACTAAGTCAGATGAGAGCTGGATGAACTACCAGCAAGTCATCATCAGCCTTGGTAGAGAATGCAGAACTTGGGCCAATGGGAGAGCAGAGCTGGAAATTGATTAGTTTATAAATGATAATGCTGGGGATGATGATGCCATTGTGTATACTGATGGTTCTGTAACCTGTGGTAATAAATCAGGGTGGGGCTTCTCTGATAGAGTAAAGGGCAGTACCGTCGCTGAACATAGCGGGGCTTATATAATAACAACCTCTAGCATGAGACTGGAGGTAGAGGCAGTTACTGCTGCCTTAAGATGGCTGTCTGAGACTTTATTAACAAAGGCAGTTATTGTATCAAACTCACAATCCATGCTTCAAAAGGTCCAAAATGGTTGGCTTCGACATTAATGGAAAACCTCCAAAGCAGCATCGAATCTTCAAGAACTGATATGGATCTACTGACCTGGTCATGCCGGGGTACGTGGCAATGAAAGAGCTGACAGACTAGCTTCAAGAGCACCCATAAAAGGTGCATTGGCCATGGATAAGGAAGAAATCCTGAGGGCAATACATGTTCATCTATTAGAGAATGACACTGCAATCGATGAATCATCAAGGCTAAGACTGCTGGAATTGGGCATCAAATGTAAGATCAGCAGTGATGGACGTATGAGAGGATGCATCTGCCATGTATACAACCAGAGCGCAACAGGAACAATTAGCATTCATACCCTTCGAAAGGTGCTGAGGGAGACTGAGCACCTATGTGTTTGCCCGGAGTGCAATGACGTCGATTCTGATTAACATTAACATAGATCAAAAGTAACAAGTGTCAATTTAGCCATTAGACTATGTAGGATCAGAATTAGATTCTGTAGTTTTGGAGACAAGAAGTTGTTGAGAGACATGATCACCTACATCACCAGCCATTGGTTTGGTTTGGGTTTTTGGTCCATGCACATAACAACTGGGGTTAGCCTTATGCATGGGATACCCAGTTCCCCTTTGTGGGTTATAATTTGGGTATACAGTGTTTTTTCTTAGGAGAGGGAAGAAGGCATCAGACTATGCTGAAAGAACATGTCCTGGAGCAGGTCAACCACTTTAAATACCTTGGAGCTGTCATAGACTGGAAGGAAGGCATCAAAGAAGAGTTGGTTACCAGAACAGCAGCAGCTGGGAGACTTTTTCAAGCCATAAATCGAGGATTCCTCAGCAAAAGAGAAGTTGGCAAGAAGACAAAGATGGCTGTCTACCTCTCCATTTATGTTCCAGTCTTGACCTGTGGATGTAAGTCAAGGGCAATGACTACAACCCACAAAAGAAATGAGGTATCTGAGGTCAGTGGTTGAAGTAACAAGAAGAGACATGGCCCGCAATCACACGATACAGCAAGGCCTCAAAACCCAGCCCCTGCAGACCCAAGTAGAACAGTCTCAACTACGATGGTTTGGCCATATCTGCAGAATTGGAGAAGATTGGCTACCACAACAAGTATGGGAAACTAAAAGCCAGGGATCCAGACCTCCAGGACGACCCAGAGTCCGCAGGGAGGACAACATTAGACAATCTCTGAAGGACCAAGGACTGGAATGGAACCAGGCTAGGAGAACAGCCAATAGGATAGTATGGCCCTCTCTCTGGCAAACCTCTACACCTCAGGGTATAAGAGGAACGACTAAGTGTAGCGTGAGGTTTTTATTGTATATAGGATCAGTATAGTACTGACACATTTACTTACCTAGGATGCATAGTAACACCTGATGGCGGAACAAGCAAGGACATTAACAACAGAATGAATAAAGCGAGAACAGCCTTTGCTGTTCTCAACAACATTTGGAAGTCTTCCCAGTACAGCACAAACACCAAATTAAGACTGTATGAGAGCTGTGTACTTTCTGTGCTTCTCTATGGTGCGGAATATTGGAGAGTAACAGAGAAGGAAATGTCGAAAATGTCATCCTTCCACACAATATCTTCTTCTTCTTCCGTCCTTAGCCAACGACCGGCAAAGCAGTCAGCAGTGGCCATTACACCTAGTGGCGTCTTAAGGGCAACAGCGAATAGATTTTCTTTGCTGTTTTTCCCATCACGCCTAATGGCGTCTTTAGGGCAACGACAAATCAATCCGTTTGTTGTTGTTTCCGTAATCAAAGTGACTGGCAAACGGGTGATCAGCCCGTTTCCACACAATATGCCTAAGGAAAATTCTCCGAATCTTTTGGCCAAACACCATCAGCAACTACTTATTCGGAGTAACCAGGAGGATATGCACACCATCATAGCTGGCAGACGCTGGAGTTGGATTGGCCACGTCCTCAGAAGGGACCCTGATACCATCACAAGAACAGCTATGCTATGGACCCCCGAGGGAAAGCAAAAGAGAGGCCGACCAAAAACAACTTGGTGGAGAACTGTGGAAGCTGAAATGCAAAGAATGAACCACAGTTGGGGCACTGTACGAAGGATGGCCGCCGACCGAGCAAAGTGGAATCAATTTGTTGCTGCCCTACAAGACGCCACCAGGCGTGATGGCCGCTGACTGCTTTGACGGTTGGTGGTTATGGATCAAAGAAGAGAAGAAGAAGATAGTACTGACAATACAGAAATAGAATTTCTGCAGGAAAATGGTGAAGTCCCAGTGTATGAGAGAACTACTGGTATCACAAATTAGTTACGGCTGTGAATGATCTGATCTCAAAAAAATTAGTAGAGTGGAGACAGTCATAAAATGCCACCAGGCTGGGTAACTGTGATATTAAAACAAGGAAACAGGAGCCGCGCTAGCGTAGTGGTTACAACACCGCTCTGGCGACAGGGTGATTCAGGATCAAACCCGGGCGACGGCATTTGAGGATTTTTCGTCGACCGGGATTTGGACTGGATTAACTCGAGACCTGGCGAGAACATTTGAAGGAGTGTCGTCGATCAGGGACTGGCGGCTCCTGAGCCGACCCAGCTCTAATGGGTACCTCCGAAAACGGCGAGTATCTGCCTGAATGGCGAGGGACACTTGTCTCTGTACAAGAAAATAGGATACTCATGTAAAAATCAATGTCAGGTTAGACATTAAAAAATAATAACCTGAGATTTCGCCTCGAGTATTAGCGGGCGTACGAAAAAAAAAACAAGGAAACAGATTTCACTTAACAATTATAAACTTGACAAGTCGTTCAAAAACAATTTCCTTATTTATTAAGTATATACTTGTACACTATCTACTCTTGTGCTGAAGGGTGGATGTTGGAAAATGGAATGCAATGGATTTGTAAGTTTACAGATGATTTATACATATATATATATATACTACTCGTCAAAAGTCAAGGGCCACCCTATTATTTTCAATACACTTTTATATAAGCGCATAAAATGATTAAATGAAGGAAGTTTTTAGTAAAAATGGGTGCAATATCTTCCTCTGACAGTCCTCTATGCACGCTAAGCATAAAAACAACTCACTGACAACCATGGTGATCACGTGCAATTTGGTTTGCTGACCATAAATTCACATTTTTAATCTGTTTTTTTCAAACTTCCGTACAACCAAACAGGTGAAGTAATCGTGCTGATTGACATTCCACGTGCAATGGCAACTTTTCGTGAACAGAGTTCACTCTTAATTTGTTTTACAATCAGCAGACTTAGGGTAGTTTCATCACTTGCAAAAACCATGCCACCGAGAAGAAGTCTTGACACCTTACAAAGAATGAGGGCTATAGCGTGGGTTGAAAGTGGTTTATCTGTCCGTGAGGTTGCTAGACGGCTTGCAGTGTCACACTCTACTATCCAAAGAATTTTGGAGAGATTTCAGGCCACAGGAAGTGTGGAGGATCGCCACCGGCCAGGTCGCCCTAGATGCACCAATAGATATGATGACCGGTACCTCTTGTTGTCAGCCCTGCGCCATCGAACAGTGACTTGTTCCACTCTAAGATGTCAGCTGAGACAAACTGTAAATGTTAATGTCAGTCAAAGCACCATTCGCAGACGTTTACATGAATTTGGACTGGCTGCTCGATGTCCTGCAGTCAGAATCCCTCTTACTCCTGCTCATCACAGAGCCCGTGTTGCTTGGTGTCGCGAGCACATCCGATGGACAAGGCAACAATGGAGTCAAGTTCTCTTCACTGATGAATCTCGCTTCACTGTGTCATTCAATGATGGCAGGATTCGAGTTTGGAGACGACCAGGAGAGCGATTTACTGATGACACAATTCGAGAGGTGGATCGTTATGGTAGGGGTTCTGTCATGGTCTAGGGAGGCTTCTACAGACACGGCAGGACCCCACTCTACATCATCCAAGGCAACTTGACCGGCATAAGATACCAGAACGAAATCTTGAGACCAATTGTTCAGCCTGCTCTGGAGGCCATAGGTGGTAATGCCATCCTCCAAGATGATAACACTCGACCCCATCCAGCTCGTGTGGTGAATGAGTTTATTCAGCAACATGGGATCATTAGGATGGCTGGCCAGCTCATTCACCTGACCTTTCTCCGATTGAGCACCTCTGGGATGTCCTTGGTCGAAGATTGTCAACAAATCACACCCTGCCAATGGATGTTGCACAGCTGACTGCATTTCTGCTTCAGGAATGGCAAGCTGTTCCTCAGGATACTCTTCGGACCCTTGTGGACTCGATGCGTCTACGCTGTCTTGAATGCCTTGCTGTAAACGGTGGTCATACCCGATTTTGAAATGTCTATTTGTCCAATATCTATTGTGTGACTTTTGAAAAGGTGGGTGACACACTTCATAGCTTCATTGCGTTTGAATGTGTGTTTCCATTTCTTTACGTAACATGTCAATTTGGTATTCAATAAATGCCGTTTTGACTGATACCAGTTACGTTTATATCAGATTTGTTTTATGGTTTTAACCAAGGTTTTTCTAAGTGGCCCTTGACTTTTGACGAGTAGTATATTACAAGTCTTCCAATTATAGGAAAAATATTATATCAGCTGTGCTGTTAATAAATTATAGAAAATTTATCAGCTGTGCTGTTAATCTTGTCTCTCACTATGCTAAATCACTTTTTCTTCATAGACAGTTAATTGCTCACACTTGCCGACGGAAATGGTACTAATGTGTACTCATCTCTTAAAACAGTTCTGTCCTTCTTAATTTGATGCACACAACACATCTTCGCTGGTGATCATTCCTGTAGCCCAGCCAAGACTGAGGGGGACTAAGGATGTAGCTCCGATACAACCACTATGCTCCTGTGAAGTTCCAGGCAGCAGGATTGACCTGAACATACGATCTCAGGTTGGATGACATTCCAAAACCTAGCAATGGGGCGACTGAAAAGAAGCAGCTTTATCCACCAGGCCAAACGATTTCGTAGACAAACCTCAGACCTGCCTGAAGTTAACAGCCCCCTAAAGTCTGTGCCAGAACAAACCCCTTGGAGAGAGGAGCATGGACTACCAGTACACATCCACACAAAAGTGAAAGGAATATTCGACAGGGATGAACAGAACAGCGTGCAACGTAGGACAGTCACTCTCAGTTTCCTGGATGATGAATACCCACAGGACCTCTGGGTCCGAGTATACACAGATGGGTCAGCACAGAATGCAGTAAAGAATGGAGGAGCAGGAGTGTACATAGAATACCCAAACAACACTAGGGATACGGTAAGAGTACCAACGGGGAAATTCTGTAACAACTATGATGCAGAAGTCCAGGCAATCAAGGTGGCAACTGAGAAACTACTGAACACCAATCTCGGTCCACAGCCTGTAGTATTCCTGACAGATGCAAGATCAGCACTCCAAGCACTTCAGTCCAGAAAATTGCCAGTTATACAAGCCCTACTTTCTGAACTGTGCAACCAGCGCAGGGTCGCCATGCAGTGGATACCGTCTCATTGTGGAATACCAGGAAACGAGAGAGCAGACGGACTGGCTAAAGAAGGTGCTGCAGACGAACAACCGGATGTACCAATTACGTACCATCAGAAGAAAAAGATGATCAAATCTATCAGAAAGCCACCAACATCAACACAGGATGACTACCAAGCTATGAACAGATCAGAACAAATAGTCATTCTGCGCCTCAGAACAGGACACAACCGCCTCCGCAGCCACATGTATACAAAATTAAAGATTGGCAATTCAGCCATGTGTACATGTGGACAGGCACCCCAGACAGCAGAGCACGTACTGCAAGATTGCCCCGAATATGATATATTGAGGCAAACCCACTGGCCCAGAGAAACAACACTGGAAGCAAAACTATATGGACCTCTGTATGAACTACAAAAGACAGTGAAGTTTATACAAGAAACAACATTGCAGATATAGACAATATATTTCAAGCGAACGAAAGAAGAAGAAGAAGGTTGGATGACACGAATAAACCTGTAACAAGGATAAATAGGGGCTAATTTCTGTCATCAAGCCCACCTATTCCTAGTGTATATGAGATGAGCGTGTCTCAGGTGTCTGCATGTAGGATGAATGACAACATGGCTCAGTATGATTTAGCAATAGCGAGACAAGACAGGTGTCTACTTGCAAAACATTCTTTGTAGTAATTCGATACATGAATACATTCAATAATTTGTACACCTAGGTATGATGTAACCGTTTCCTTCCACCTATAATATACCAGGCCATCTCTGATAAGTGCTATACTGGCTGGTAAAATATATCCTAACAATACTGTTGTAGTTATATGAGTCCTAACAAGGACTGTTAGGTCATATTCAGGTTGGTTTTCTTCTTCAGCAATAATACCAGGAAATACAATCATTATACCTGATTCCATAAAATATAATCATTATACATGATACAGTCGTAGGTTATATTCAGGTTGGAGTTATATGAGTCCTAACAAGGACTGTTAGGTTATATTCAGATTGGAGTTATATGAGTCCTAGCAAGGACTGTTAGGTTATTTTCAGATTGGAGTTATACGAGTCCTAACAAGGACTGTTAGGTTATATTCAGATTGGTTTTCTTCTTCAGCACTCATACCAGGAAATACAATCATTATACCTGATTCCATAAAATATAATCATTATACATGATACAGTCATAGTAAAACTAAAATCCTAAAGTGATATTAATTATATACAGGTGTAGGTTATTTTCAGGTGGGTTCTTTCTTCAAAAGTCATACACAATCATTATACATGATATTATAAAAAACAATCATTATACATGATATAGTCATATTAAAACTCCTAAAAGTGATATTAGTTTCACAATTTTTTGTAGTAAGTTTACATACCATCTAAGATTAATACAAGCCAGATTTTGACCTGACTTAGTGAAGCAAGTCTGCCCGGCATGCAGGTAAGCAGGACAGTCTTGGCAGCTTTCTCTTCTCTAGTCTATCGTTCTAGCTGGTCTTCATGTTTGTGTGTATATTTGAATAAAACGCACACATATATATAGGTAGACGCAGGTAGATGCGACTGCGTAAGGAACCCTTGTGATTGGTTCACAGCGTTTTAGTCTTTTTTTATTTCAGGGGCACGCTAATTGGTTAGTTGCGTTTTGGTACTTTTTGTGTTTTTCAGAGTTCAGAACCAACAGTGTTTTATGCCTAATTTATTCTGTCTGCCGCAATCTTGCGTGACCGTGACTTCATATAATTTATTCTGTCTTAGAGTCTGCCAGCCATCTTGCGTGACTCCTTAAACACGGATTGGCTGTACATATTTGCATATCAACATAGTGTATTTAACAAAGCAGTGGGTTTACACACGATTTTACGACACTAAGTAAGTGTATTTTTTAAAAACATTTATTACAAATAAGGGAGGGAAACCTGAGGCCTGTAAACAGTAAATTAATATGAAACAAATATAAAGGTATGTTATCAGGCACTCGCAGGAAATAAAGAAGTAGAACACCAGACAACAGAAAAACAACAGACATGAGTGGCTTACCCAGGATTTGAACACTGGATCTTCCGTGCGACAACCCCGCCTAGCCATGCAAGCGAATCACACTATCCGCTCTGCCATCTACGCATCATCAAAAAATGATGTTTCAATGGCAGGTCAATAGTGCGAACCACAATACACGACACCAGAAGTCCTCCATGGGGATTTGAACACTGGACCTTCCGTGCGACAACCCCGCCTAGCCATGCAAGCGAATCACACTATCCGCTCTGCCATCTACGCATCATCAAAAATGATGTTTCAATGGCAGGTCAATAGTGCGAACCACAATACACGACACCAGAAGTCCTCCATGGGCAGTTCAGCCTATTAATGACGCAATCACTTCTGTTGTATTTCTATCAAGCAGTATAGGCCGAATCCAACAAGACCCTTAGGACCTTAATACTGTGTCCATGGCTAGGCGGGGTTGTCGCACGGAAGGTCCAGTGTTCAAATCCTGGGTAAGCCACTCATGTCTGTTGTTTTTCTGTTGTCTGGTGTTCTACTTCTTTATTTCCTGCGAGTGCCTGATAACATACCTTTATATTTGTTTCATATTAATTTACTGTTTACAGGCCTCAGGTTTCCCTCCCTTATTTGTAATAAATGTTTGTACAATACCAAACCTACCCACTATCCTGTTCTCACTGTTCTAGTCTACTATCATTTACTGGACACAGTATTAAGGTCCTAAGGGTCTTGTTGGATTCGGCCTATACTGCTTGATAGAAATACAACAGAAGTGATTGCGTCATTAATAGGCTGAACTGCCCATGGAGGACTTCTGGTGTCGTGTATTGTGGTTCGCACTATTGACCTGCCATTGAAACATCATTTTTTTGATGATGCGTAGATGGCAGAGCGGATAGTGTGATTCGCTTGCATGGCTAGGCGGGGTTGTCGCACGGAAGGTCCAGTGTTCAAATCCTGGGTAAGCCACTCATGTCTGTTGTTTTTCTGTTGTCTGGTGTTCTACTTCTTTATTTCCTGCGAGTGCCTGATAACATACCTTTATATTTGTTTCATATTAATTTAATGTATTTTTTAAAATATGTTCTTGAAGAAGTAGTTTCACCCAGTTCGTTTTGTGGTTTTTTTTTTTAATTTCTTAGTTTCTAGTCTTTTCTTCACCAATATAACAAGTAGTTCCTGCAGGCCGTGGTAATGGTGCTGCACCAAGATTCTGACATGAGGTATTGGTCGAACCTAGTTGCCGACCACTGCACTAATTCTTCTTCTTCTTCTTCCGTCCTTAGCCACCGACCGTCAAAGCAGTCAGTGGCCATTACGCCTAGTGGCGTCTTAGGGCAACAGCAGATAGGTTTTCTTTGCCATTATTTCCCATCACACCTAATGGCGTCTTTAGGGCAACGGCAAATCAACCCATTTGCTGTTGTTTCCGTAATCGAAGTGACTGGCAAACGGGTGATCAGTCCGTTGTGACTGCACTAATGCTTTTGACAAATAGTCCACTTCTTTTTTTTTTTTTTAACCAATGCGTGAGGAATATTATTTGGACTTTCACATGTCTATTTTTATAAATGTGCACGACGTTGCACAGCATAGATGTGAATTCTGAAAACACACATACACATGATAATCTTACAGGTAAACGAAGCACCTATTTACCAGTACTCTGTTACCCAGGGCTGTAAAGTCGGAGTCAGGAGTCAAGAATCAAAAGTCCATTCATTTTTTTTTTGGAGTCAGTAAAAAATGTTCTGACTCCAAAAGTTACGAGATTTTAGCCCAGGCAGATACTTTTTTTAAGAATCAATTACATTTAAGTTAAAAAATATCATATATTTAAATACATTTTGAGTTTTGTTTTGTATTATTGTATGAATGAATACATAATTAAAAAATGTGATCTTCAAAAGCCACATATTTTATTCATTTATTCACACATATACCATACTTATACATATAATTCCATATAAGTAATATGACTAGTTAAAAAAACTGTAGTCGGGTGCCAGAGTTGCATTTCCAAAATTTCGGGAGGGAAGAGCTGAAAAATTTGTTCGCCGACTCCACGACTCTGCTGCTATCAAAAATAACAAATTTACCCTTGACAATACCCTAGGATGTAGAATCATACACATATCTTGGAAGTAATATAGACAAAGTTGGAGGGACAGGCAGTGATATCAAAATAAGAATACAAAAAGCAAGAGGAGCTTTCACTGCATTGGTAAACATATGGAGAACAAGAGAAATCAAGTCCAACACGAAAATAAGATTCTTCAACTCAAATGTGAAGTCAGTTCTATTGTATGACTCTGAGACATGGAGAACAATAAAAACAACAACCAAAAAGCTACAGACTTTTATAAAAGGGTGCTTGCGTAGAATATAAGGACTGAAATGGTATGACAGTCACAAATGTGGAATTGATGACAAGAACCAGACAAGTGCCAGTGGAACAAAAGCTGAGAAGAAGACGCTGGCAATGGATAGGACACACATTGAGGAAACCTGTTGATAGCATTACAAGGCAGTCCTTGTTCTGGAATCGACAGGGAAAGTGAGGCAGAGGTAGACCAAAAAACACATGGAGAAGAGAACTGGAAACAGAAGTGAAAATGATGAGGAAAACATGGAAAGAACTTGAGCGGATGGCACAAGACAGGAAGACTTGGCATATGTTTGTTGAAAGCCTATGCTCCTTGGGGAGCTAAAGGGTATTGATTGATTGATTGAATACCCTAGTATTTACAAAAATACAGTAATGTACTTTCACATCTTGAGTCAGGGAAGGCAAAGGCAATAAGAAAGTGAACTGGCCACTACACTTCATAAAGCTGCATGTAGTATAGATGTAGTATAGATGTAGTATAGATGTAGTATAGTGAAGTCTCTAATATGTAACTCCCTTATGGTAATATCTGCTATAGGACTACATTTTACTCTAGCATCACCAGACAGAATACTAACCACCAGGCCAAAAATCCATACAGCCCCTGTAGTTGTGCCAACAACTCCTGTCCACTGTGAGGACATATTGCGATCCACATTACCTTCTCCAACTGTGACAAATGCCTGATGTAGGAGCACAGCAATAATGATACCTAATGAATGGGAAAGAAATCAATTAAGAAGAATGAATAATAAGGAAAGCTGTAAGCAGTGATGTGATAAAGATAACTTGCGAAAAAGTAATAAGGATAACCAGCAGCAAAGTGATATGGTTAACTAGCAGCAAAGTGATATGGATTACTGTAAACAGCAACATGATAATGATAGTTGTAAGCAGCAAGGTGATAATGATAGCTGTAAGCAGCAAAGTGATAAAGATAGCTGTAAGAAGCAAATAGATAAAGATAACAGTAAACAGCAGAGTGATGACAGCTGTAAGCAGCAACATGATGATAGCTGTAAGCAGCAAAATAATAAAGATAACTGTAAGCAGCAAAGTGATAATGACAGCTGTAAGCAGCAAAATAATAAAGATAACTGTAAGCAGCAAAGTGATAATGGCAGCTGTAAGCAGCAAAGTGATTGTCGTGGGGAGGTTTTGAGGAGGAGGGCAGCTTGGATGGAATGGAAGAATAAAGATAATAATGTCTTATTCATAGTTTACGAGTTCGTAATGGAACTGCCTCTCCTCAGGAAATAGTGTACTAGAAATTTACTTAAAAAAGAATTCTGGCAACTAAACAGGATTTTTTCTGGACGATAAATTCTTTATCCGAAATCCTACAACGGAATATGTATAGTACATATAGTTGGATAAGAGATTTGGTGTCCAGCCACACTAACTAAAATATCCCGACCCAATAGAAGTTAATTTAATTATGGCTGAGCCCCCAGGGCGTAGATTTATATTTAAAACAAAATACAGCCCAAATAAAGTTAACAAGAAAAATAACAACAGACGATGTTAAGTTAAATTGAATAAAAGGGTATAGATTCTCACATATTTGTATATACATATAAATATGAAAAAAAGTTTAGCTCTACTGTTTAGAAAAAAAAAACAACTAGTATGTCATCCTAGATATCTTCTATTGCTGTACTGCTAGTAGGTGTTATACTCATCTCTTCAAGGACTTTAGTAGCTGCGGAGATGATTTGTGTTCGGACTCTCTTGGTTTGGTCTGCCCCAGCATTTAGGTACAGTAATAGTTCTACAGTATCAGAGGGTGGCAGAGGTTGCTTCCCTGGACTCAGTGCGCATCACAGATAAGGATGGGTAAGTCCACTAGGAGGACACCATTAGACAATCTCTGAAGGACCGAGGACTAGAATGGAACCAGGCCAGGAGGAAGACAGCCGATAGGATAGTTTGGCGCTCTCTCTTCCAAACCTCTACACCTCACGGTAGAAGGGGAACAACTAAGTAAGTAAGTCTGCCCTGCTGAATACCTCTTCTGCTTTTGGGATGTGTGGTATGGAATGGTTTACTGGTTGATAGGATATGGTTTGGTATGGTAACCTGGTTTGTAGGTATGGTGGGTAGGGATAATCTTTGGTACCGTGGACTGGTACCGTGGACTCGTACCCTGGTTTGTACCCTGGACCCGTAACCTGGTTTAGGTACCTTGTAACCGCAACCTGGTTTAGTACCTTGTAACCACAACCTGGTTTAGTACCTTATAACCGCAACCTGGGTGGACTGGAAACAATTGAAGTCCCATTAGTGGTTTCAAGAGCAATCATCTACTAAGTCTGACGGCCGGTAAGCGTTCATCAGAAATTAAGTTAACACAATGCTCACTACCATTCAGTAACAGTGTGTGATCTATTATCTATGAAATACTCCTTTTTAACTGACATTATAGCGTATCTTGAGTTCTCAGCCTCTATATCTGGCTGTCTGCTTATTTACAGCAGTGGTTTTCCCCATGTGGGCAATGAGTTTCATAAACTGTGAGGTATGGGCTGGGGTCATCAATTGGTTGAGAACCACTGGTTCACCTAGTGCCCATAGAGCAGTATTTTAATTCTGGGGTCACTGTCAACAATGGTTTGAGAACCACCGGGTAATAGTTTCCTATACTGCTTTAACATGGTGGGGTGTCATTGCTGCCAAGGTCTGAGAACCACTGATTTACATCCTCGCTACTTGAGCAGTAAATCATGTGGAGGGTAGTCATGGTCTCAAGGCTTGAGGATCGCTGACTTACATTTTGTCAGTCAAGTGGTAAATTCATTAAATAGCTAAATACTTGTAAATATTCTTAAAGTCCTGGTTCCTGTTGACAATAACATTCATATAACTGATAATAAAATAGTTCTTCAATCATACATCATGGTATATCATATACTATATGCATAGGATTGCATTAAATGCATGTAAAGAACATTCCATGATGAAAAACACATTAATGTCCAATATGAGACAAAGGCAAAAGAAGTGTGATTGAGAACACTTTTATCAAGTTTGTAGTCTTTATGTGGCCGTGTGGCCTACTACGGCACTACGCCACCCTTAGGATAAAAAGTACTTTAGCAAGTCAAATACACTATGTACTTGTATAGGCTAGCTTGTACTCACACTAGTCACAAACTAATGACATCATTTGTCATGGTACTCATGAGTCCATGATGTCATTAAATCTTGTGTGGATTTTCATACAAGATATACCGGAAAGTCCATAAACTGGAACTATGATTGATCAATATCACTTGGTGATATTAAATTTGGTAGAGAGATTTTAAAGTTAGTTGGTTTGGAGATTAAATTAACTGACTGTTAACCAACAGACCAATCATTAGTTAGTTTCCGGTCAACGATGGAAAGAATAACATCCGCCCAAGCTTGGACCCAAGAAGTAGATGAACAGAAGTAGATTTTAGATTGAACCCAGAGAGCATATTGAATGTTCCAATATGTATTGCTTTTTAACAAATCTTCAAATGGAATAAACATCTTTTATATGAAAGATTTGACTGAATTGAAATCAATACTGGAAGCGAAAAACTAAAGTAAGACAGTTGCAGTTTTTTATGAAAGCTTAAGTTAACTAATGGCCATCACCTTCCTACCACCACTATATGATCACGATCTACACTGCCACATAAAACAACGTTTTGGTGCCCGTGACCTTTCACACACCAGAGATTGTCATTTTTGTTGTGGTACAGCTTATGCATGGTGGATCCAAACCTACACCATCAGTTTGAAAATCAAATACAACTGCTCCAACAACAAAATCAGTTGTTCCAACAGCAGATACATGACATGCAACAACAGCGTGCGTTAAGTCAACCATTGCCAGATAGCGCTGAAGTTCCAAATAGTTCTCTACAAGCTATTGCTACCACTCTTAGCTTGGTTACTCAGAGTGCAAATCTGCACAACATCACTAACATTGTTAAGCCTTTTTATGGCGATCCGTCCACTTTTCGGCAGTGGTTACGTGATATTGAGAAATTTTCTTCGTTGATTCCGTCAGCCACTGATGCCGATCGCAAACGTGTTGCTTTCTTATCATCTCAGTCACTTGTCACTGACTACCTACGTCGCCGTGCACAGTTATTTCCAGACGAGACCTTCGCCTCTCTACAAAAGGAGCTCATCCGCCGTTACTCTTCCGTTAAGGATCACCAACATGCTTGGACTTTGCTTCGCGGACTCCATCAGGACCGTCACGAGTCGGTTCAGTTTTTTGCCGATAGGTTGTTAAACCTAGCTGAAGATGCTTTAGTGGAACCTTCCTCTGCGTCTACTGATACGGAAAACCAACTTGTTGGCATTTTTATAGATGGTCTCCAGTCAGATGCGCTGAAACTTCATTTAATAAGGAAAGACCCACAGACAATCCTTGATGCCATTCAACTAGCAATAAATGAAGACAATGTGAAGAAACGGTTTGCCAATAACTTGGGCGTGAACCTCGTGCACACAATCACACAGATGAAGAGCCAATGGACGTCAGTCATTACCGTCAGTCTTGGCAGCAACCATATACGAGGGGCGTTCAGAAAGTAATGCACCACATCGTTTTTCTCAGGACCTGTTTATTCAAAAACCAGGAAATTTATAAACAATATACATGGATATGTCATGTAAACATCGGTATTATTCAACATAATCCCCATCACCTTGTACGGCTTTATGCCAGCGCGAAACAAGTGCATGTATTCCTAGCCCGTACCAGATTTTGTCTTGATCATGTAGCCATTTCTTCGCTGCAAGAATCACTCCTTCATCATCTTCAAACCTTGTCCCCAATGGGACCCCAAGATGCAGCAATAGTGAATGCAGTCAGCGACTCATAGCTTGACTGCCTGCGTCAGGACCAGCGAACCAGAGCTGGTCAAGACCGTGCTCCACCTCCATGTGGTGGTCCTGGAAACAGTCTGCAGCAGTGCAGGCTGGCTGAGCGAGCATGGATCGAAATGGGAAGGCAAACCCGGTCCTTAAAAAATGCCGTGCAGAAGTCGGATGTGTCGACCGAAAGGTGCAGATATCACAGCTTAGGCGCAAACAGACACAACGCAACCACCGTCCTTTTCAGGACGAACGAAGAAGAAGAAGAAGAAACCTTGTCCCATGGAGTGCATCTTTAAGTGGACCAAATAGATGAAAATCAGAGGGTGCCAAATCGGGACTATAGGGTGGATGGGGTAGTACAGTCCAACCCAATTTGGTGATTGCTTCCCGTGTTGCCAGGCTTGTGTGAGGTCGCGCATTGTCGTGAAGGAGAAGCAGGTCTGCTGGATTCTTGTGCGGCCGAACTCTGCGAAAACGTTGAGTTTTTTCAATGTCTTAATGTAAGCTTGCGAATTGATTGTCTCTCCTCTTGGCATAACGTCCACAAGAATCAGACCTTCAATGTCCCAAAAGACAGTGATCATGACCTTTCCAGCTGAAGGAATTGTCTTGAATTTCTTTCTTCGTGGTGATTGTGGATGATGCCACTCCATTGACTGTCTTTTTGTCTCAGGTTCAAAATGATGTGCACAGGTTTCGTCTCCTGTAACGATCTTAGCCAAAAAGTTCTCTCCATCAGCATTGAAACGCTCCAACAATTCAGAAGAAATTGCTTTCCTTTGCAATCGGTGGTCATTTGTGAGACTTCGAGGAACCCATCTTGCACAAACCTTAGAAAATCCGAGAGTTTTTATAACTGCATTTGCACTACCAATGCTGACTGACAGCTGTAAGGCCAATTGTTGAGTAGTGATTCGCCTATCAGTAAGAATAATGCCCTCAGCGCATTTCAACATTTCTGCGTTGGTGGCTGTGGCAGGACGTCCACAGCGCGGCCGATCAAGCAGCTCCGTATCTCCACTTCCTGATTCTTTGATTCTCTGTACCAGCGACTGACTGTACTCCTGTCGACTGCAAAACTTCCATACACATCACATAGACACTTGTGAATGTTCACAACAGTTTCCTTCTCTGCAACGAGAAATTCTATCACAGTTCGCTGTTTATAATGCAAGTTGCTAACACGCTCCATTTCAACGGTTTAGGGCAGCCGTATTATTTGGCCGGTTGCGGTGCAATTTGGTGCACACAATTGGCACATGCCATATTTGAAGTGTGCAAAATTTCATGTTTCTATCTTCCTTATTAGCTGAGAAAAATGATGTGGTGCATTACTTTCTGAACGCCCCTCGTATGTTACAGCCGTGCGATACTCCATTGCCGGGATCTTATCGCCAACAGTTTGGTCAGCGCACTCAACACCAACGTCACCCATCTGCTCTACCAGTTCAACAAGTAACTCCAGTCATTTGCTACTTTTGTGGTTTGGCCGGACATACATCAAAAAGTTGTGTGCAGAATCAACATAATCTTAACAGGACCTTGAACCACGCTAGGTCACAACCTCAACACCCGGTGACCAATCAACGTCAGCCGCACCAGCTCTCATGGTTACCATCCAACCCCATGTAACCACCTTGTGTCCCTCCACTCGGTCACTCCTGACCCTTCTTCTTGTCTAATTGCCATTAATAAAAAGAATTACCGCGCTCTTGTGGATACTGGTGCAACTGTTAGTTTAATCAGAGAACAGTTATTTCGCCAGATCCGCAAACAAGTCCAATTCTTTCCTTCTTCCACTTCTTTAACTTCTGTCACTGGACAACCTTTGCGTTCCATTGGAACGGCTATCATTTGCCTCCAGATTGGATCTCAATCTCTTGCGCATCCTTTTATTGTTGCTAGAGGGATGACTAGGAATTTCATTCTTGGTCGTGACTTCTTTCTTCATCACAAATGTGCGCATTTACTTTGACTTGAAACAGATCCGTGTCAATGGTGAATACATCCCTCTTCAGGATGATATTCACACTGCATCTCATGTTCGAGTTATTGCTCCTGTTACCTTGAAACCTCATTGTCTTACTATCGTTACTGGTCGGGTCAAACGGTCCGACTATATACCCTCAGGTCATTCTGTTTACGTGGAACCTCTGCCTGACTCCGACATCATCGATGATCCCTGTATCCATGTCATCAATGGCATTGTCACTGTGTCCACATCACGTGACTTTCCCCTTATGCTCCTAAATTCTTCAGGAAAACCTCTTACAGTACCCAGAGGTACTATTGTTGCACGTGTCACCAACCACTCCCAACTGTCTTCAAAATCCCCAACCCCTCATACATGTTCTCTCAATGCTCCCTCCTGTCTGCATACTTATCCTCCCCTGAGGAATGAAAGGCGATCTTCTTCCTCCAAGAAGTCTTCTCCTTGGAGTTTGACTACCATTAGTGCTGTTACACATGCGCGTTTACCACATGGTAACTACCCTCCTCAGCACCACTTATCTTCCTCTCCTACATTTTCTACGCCACCCTCTCCTTCACATTGGATGAGGGAAACGACATCTTCTCCACCTCTCCTTTCACACCTTACTCCTGCCTCCACCTCCTCTGCATCGTCTGTGAGAATAGCTCAGTTGTTAGAGCAAATACCGATTGACTCTCCTTATGCTAATCACATTCGTCAGTTCGTGCGAAAGCATAGTGATATTTTTGCACTCTATGATATGGAGTTGAAGAAAACTCATACCGTTGAGATGACCACTGATACTACTACCGAAGTGCCTGTGTCTTTGAAACCATACCACACTCCACTAAAGAATCGGGAGATAGTGGAAAAATCCATTACAGAAATGTTGGCAGCAGGCATTATCGAACGGTCAAGATCCTCATGGTCCTCTCCAATCGTGATAGTCACAAAGAAGGACGGTTCACATCGCTTCTGTTGTGATTACCGTGCACTGAATGCCATCACCAAGACCATCTCATACCCTCTTCCAAGGGTTGATGATATCTTGTCCACGATTGGAAAATCCAAGTGGTTTACCACCCTTGATGCCTGTTCAGGATTTTGGTGCATACCAATGTCTCCAGAAGCTAAGATCAAGTCCTCATTTTGTACACACATTGGGAGTTATGCGTGGAACGTTATGCCTTTCGGCCTAAAGAACAGTCCTGCTACATACATGTCCCTTATGGACGAGGTATTGAAAGGCATGCAGTCTTACGCCCTGGCTTATATTGATGACATTCTGATCCACACTCCGGGAACCCTTGAGGATCATTTACTCCATGTTGAGAAGGTTTTCACTCGTTTGAGAGCACATAATGTAATGCTCAAGCTGAGCAAATGCTCGTTCCTTCAGACCGAAGCCAAGTATTTAGGCTTCATCATCAACCAAGATGGTGTCCGTCCGGATGATGCTAAGATTCAAGCCATCAGAGATATGTCTCCTCCTACCTCTATCCGCCACGTTCGTGGTTTTCTTGGTTCTTGTTCTTACTATAGAAAACACATCCCCAATTTCTCTCGAGCTGCTGAGCTTCTTATCTCTCTTACCAAGAAATATGCTCGTTTTCATTGGACTGAGGCATGCCAACAAGCTTTCAACTACCTTAAATCAGCTCTTTCTGACATTCCTCAGTTGGCATACCCTGATACCACACATCCAATGATCTTATACACTGATGCCTCTTATCGAGCAGTTGGTGCTTGTTTAGTCCAAGCCAACGTTTCTAATGCTCCTCCTGTTTTTCACAATGACCCTAATGAAATTCCTATTGCTTTTCTTTCTCACTCACTCAGTCGGTCACAACAGCGATGGACCGTTACTGAAAAGGAAGCATTCGCCATTCACTATGCGCTTCAAAAGCTTGATTTTTACCTTCAAGGTACTAAAGTGTTGATTAGGACTGACCATAAACCTCTCCTTACATGGCTGTCTAAGACTTCTGAACAACCTCGCAAACTGCAGACCTGGGCTCTGAATTTACAGAGTTACGATGTCACTATTGAGCATATCCCAGGTGAACATAATACTGTGGCTGACCTCCTCTCTAGGAAACCGTATGAAGCATGTACGGATGTCTCTTATTCTTTTCTGGCAGACCCCAAAGCATCATCACATTGAATGACAATGCTAAAGAAATTTTGGTTATAAATACTAACCGTCCACCTCCTGTTCTTTCTTCTCCTGATGTCTCTTCTTCTAGCTCTTCTGATGAGTTTCTTCATTCTTCCTTCACATTACAGGAACAACTTAAGGATGCTGAGGTTTTGAAAACGAACTCAGCTTCAAAGTGATCCTAAGTTACATCCCAATTATATCTTACACCCTTCAACTAATGTCCTCCACTGGATTGATCCTAAGCACCCAGATGATTTACGTGTCTGTCTTCCTTCTCATCTCAGTCTGGCAACACACATGTTCTTCACTTTGTTGACATGTATTCTGTCTGGCCAGAATGTTTTCCTCTCCGTGGTTCTTCCTCTGAGGACGTTACTAACATCTTCCTTACAGAGTTCGTTCCTCGACATGGATATCCCAAGTCTGTCCTCTCCGATAATGGTAAACAGTTCACTGGCAAGCCTTTCTCTTCTACTCTTGCTAGACTGAACATCGCTCATAAGATGACTAGTTTCTATAGGCCCCAGTCAAACGGCCGTAACGAAAGAATGCATAAAACTTTACATGACATCCTTTCAAAGTTCACTGCTGATAACACACAGTACTGGGATTACTACCTTCCCCAAGCTCTAGAAGCTTTGCGTGTTAACGTGAACGACACCACTGGTTTCTCGCCCTTTTACTTGTTGTACGGTCGAGAACCACGATTACCAATGGATACCCTTCTCACTCTTCAAAGGAGATATATGGGTGATAATCCCATAGAAATTATCCTCCGCAATAAGTGTCTAGCCCACCAGATGGTTCACTACAATGTCACAAAGGCTTTTAAAAAGCGCCAGCGGGTTACAGATAAAAGGTCTCGTATGCCATCCTTCGCCCCTGGAGACCTTGTTTGGTTTAAAAAGAATGCTCGCAGTGGCAAACTAGACCATCATTGGATACCAGGCTATAAGATTGTGTCTCAAAATTCTCCAGTTCAATTTGATGTCTGGAATGAAGAGACTCAACACCATACTAAAGCCCATGCTACCCAACTTAGGAAAGACGAGCAACACCCCTGCGCTATCACACCCCCACAGTCCAGCTGTCCCCTTCGTAAGGCTACCCTTCACTACAATTTTTCCTCTACTTCTTCTCTTCTCCCTTCTTCTTCTCCTTCTTCCTCTTCCTTGTCCGATGATCCACCCCACCCTCCCCCAGCAGTTACTTCATCCTCTCCTTTTCCTGTTCCTTCTCCATTAGGTCATTCTCCTGATGCATCATCCTCCTCTTCTGATCTCGATTCCTCCCCTGGTGAAGTTGCTCACAACCTAAGGTCCCATACAGTCCGTAAGGTCGTTGATAGTCCCATGATGAAGGATAGATGTAGCCGATACCGTTCTAGTTTCACCCCTGAAGGTGATATGCCCCTACCGGAACTGGATGCACGTGTTCGTTTTCGTGCAGCTAGATTGGCTCCTGCTTCTAGTGCATTCCCCCCCCCCCATTCATCCGGTACCTACCCCCACCATGGATCTGCATGATCATGCGGTCGCTCCCTCCTCACTAGATGCTATGACACATACCTCTCCTCCTCCCTCCATACACATCTCTTCTAATCCCGTTCTTACTTCTTCTGATTGGTTTCCTTCCCCTACTTCTCATGTCGATACCGCCCTCTCTTCCGTGCCTTCTGACATGGAATCTGATATTACTTCACACCCTACTCGTTTTCCCACCAAACGGCACCACTCTCCTTCCTCCGGGGATTCTGCTCCCCTTCCCAAATACCTCCTTCAGCCCACTGCTCATGTCCGTCTCCGTTTTTCATGTCTCCCACGACTTCGTCAGTCCCATCCGACTCCTCTGCCGCCCCCTCCTGCAAAGTTCCGTACATCCCGTATTCCAGTTCGCGTTCCCCTGCCCTATACACCTCCTGCCTTTAGATCCCATCATTATGTTCCATCCCCTCCTGCGGTCAATGACATTTGTCTTCCTCGATGCAAACGGAAAGACATATTACCCCCGCCTCGATTGTTGCGTGATGCTAATACGTCATCACCCACGACCATTGCAATCATTGATTCCTTCAACTGTTCACTCCAGACATTGACAACTTGAACTGTTGCCTCCTTACGGATGTCATATCGAGTTCTTCAACTTTTCGTGATCTTTGCAGCTGTCATTTCTGATACATAGGGAGCCATGATTTTTCCTTCCTCCACTCCAGAATATTTGATCTATACTCCGCATGATGAACTGACCAATCCCAACATCTCTCATGTGAACGTTCCTTGCTTGAACCGTCTACAGACTTTATTGATTCTCTTAGTACCTGGACCGTGACTCTTATGACATTCCTCAGGCCACTGATGATGGTGATACAACTACTTAGTATTTTTATGAGTACAGATTTTATTACTTGTTTTTTTTTTCATTTCCCATGCCCGTCATCTGGGTATCTCTCATGTGGGTATCATCCATGTCTTGATGATTCCATTTTGTTTCCATGTTTCACTACTTTCCATTTCATCAGCCACTAGTGTTGGATTTTACATGCAAATCGTAGTCACATATTGCACGCCTTAATGATTGTTCCTCTAGTTCGAGTTTTCGGTTATTTAACCCGAATTATTACGAATATGTTTAAATCGGTTACCCATCTCCATTACATAGTTACTTGTCCATGTCCACTGATGACCATCCCCATTGACTTTATTTCATGTTCATGTCCATTTATTGCTATTATGTTTACGATATTTTCATTGATTTACTTAATGTTTTGCCTTTTGTATTACCACCGAGTTTTGTGGTTTATTTTCATTATGACGGCCATGTTGTACATCCGCCATTTTGGGCGTCCGCCATATTTTATGGGCACCCACCATTTTTTGTTCTTTCCCAGTTTTCCTTTGCGACGTTAACTCGCTTGTCATGTTCTATCATGTTTTATAATTCGCATATGTTTGAGAGATATTGATGACTATCAACCCATAAAAGCGGTTTGCTAGTTGGTTGATGATTGTTCAGTTACTGTTCTATTTTTGCCCATTATTAGTGCTAGTTGTCCCTTGACTATGTCCATCAGTCCCTACCCCTTCATAACTACTTCGTGAAATGTTAGATATTGTTTCATCCATCATTCCCATCTATTGATTGTTGTATTCCTTCCGACATGATTTCTGGTGGGATACATGAACCCCGATATTTTTAGGGATTAGTCATTTTTTTAGGGACTAAAGTGTCTCCCTACGGGATACACTTTGGTGGCCCCTGGGCGTATGTGGCCATGTGGCCTACTACGCCACCATTAGGATAAAAAGTACTTTAGCAAGTCAGATACACTATGTACTTGTATAGGCTAGCTAGTACTCACACTAGTCACAAACTAATGACATCATTTGTCATGGTACTCATGAGTCCATGATGTCATTAAATCTTGTGTGGATTTTCATACAAAATATACCGGAAAGTCCATAAACTGGAACTATGATTGATCAACATCTCTTGGTGATATTAAATTTGGTAGAGAGATTTTAAAGTTAGTTGGTTTGGAGATTAAATTAACTGACTGTTAACCAAAAGACCAATCATTAGTTAGTTTCCGGTCAACGATGGAAAGAATAACATCCGCCCAAGCTTGGACCCAAGAAGCAGATGAACAGAAGTAGATTTTAGATTGAACCCAGAGAGCATATTGAATGTTCCAATATGTATTGCTTTTTAACAAATCTTCAAATGGAATAAACATCTTTTATATGAAAGAACCTCTACACCTCACGGTAGAAGGGGAACGACTAAGTAAGTAAGTATATGAAAGATTTGACTGAATTGAAATCAATACTGGAAGCGAAAAACTAAAGTAAGACAGTTGCAGTTTTTGATGAAAGCTTAAGTTAACTAACGGCCATCACCTTCCTACCACCACTATATGATCACGATCTACACTGCCACAAAGACAGAGAACACTGAAGCCTTATAAGAAATAGAAAATAGAAGGACCACTGCTACACTTCTGTTTTGCTTGGGTCAATATGCAAATCCCAAAGTAACAAAAATAATATACATCAATTATTTAACCCTGTCTTATTTCTGCCAGGCTGTGAGATAAAGATCAGTGGTTAATTAGGTCTATGACCTTAGCAAACTCATACATTAGTTTGAGTGCTCTGTAAATATGCAAATAACCATTATTGTCACTGAAAATGGAAATACATTTAAAACTTTGCTTACAAAAGGTACTGCAATAATAAGGTGTGGATAAACATATGATTATTCATGTTATAAAATCAGCAGTATCTACTTACTTCGCTCATGAATTCACTACGGATATTCACAAGAAGTAATACCCACTCCGGGGCCCATAGATTCCGTCTGCTTCGAATGATGGTTAACGGTTTAATCGCTTAAAATTTCCTCCACAATTACAGCTGTATTTTTGGTCGACCTCTTGGGTGGGCCGCACAGTAAATTCTATTTTGGTCCCAGGGGTATCAAGTTATCTTCATTTTAACTGGCCCTAGTATCCACTATGTACGTGCTTGCAGCTAAAGGCAGAGTTCCTGCCCCTTTCCTGATTAATGTGCGTCCAGTACGTGACACAAACAAAGGGTCAACTTCCAGACTAGTCGTAGCACTGTGTTTCACCTTCCTAGTGGAATGAATTTCGCTGGCTAAAGGAATAATTTATTGCCCTTGACCGTGAGTATCCTGCTAGCAAATACTGTGAAATATAAGACTAGAGAGAGAGACTATTGCTTTCTTGTCTAGTGATAGGAGAAATTTGTAGAGGAATAAAATAATAGACAGAAGAAAAAGTCGGTGAGAAGTCATTACGCGACAGTGATAAAGATAACTGTATGCAGCAACATGATGATAGCTGTAAGCAGAATAATAATAAAGATAACTGTAAGCAGCAAAGTGATGATGAAAGCTGTAAGCAGCAAAATGATAACGATAACTGTAAGCAGCAACATAATGATAGCTGTAAGCAGCAAGGTGATAAAGATAACTGTAAGCAGCAAGGTGATAAAGACAGCTGTAAGCAGCAAGGTGATAAAGTTAACTGTAAGCAGCAAGGTGATAAAGATAGCTGTAAGCGGCAAGGTGATAAAGATTGCTGTAAGCAGCAAGGTGATAAAGATAACTGTAAGCAGCAAGGTGATAAAGACAGCTGTAAGCAGCAAGGTGATAAAGTTAACTGTAAGCAGCAAGGTGATAAAGATTGCTGTAAGCAGCAAAGTGATGAAGATTGCTGTAAGCAGCAAAGTGATAAAGATAGCTGTAAGCAGCAAGGTGATAAAGTTAACTGTAAGCAGCAAAGTGATAAAGATTGCTGTAAGCAGCAAGGTGATAAAGATAACTGTAAGCAGCAAAGTGATAAAGACAGCTGTAAGCAGCAAGGTGATAAAGTTAACTGTAAGCAGCAAAGTGATAAAGATTGCTGTAAGCAGCAAGGTGATAAAGATAACTGTAAGCAGCAAGGTGATAAAGACAGCTGTAAGCAGCAAGGTGATAAAGTTAACTGTAAGCAGCAAGGTGATAAAGACAGCTGTAAGCAGCAAGGTGATAAAGATAACTGTAAGCAGCAAAGTGATAAAGACAGCTGTAAGCAGCAAGGTGATAAAGTTAACTGTAAGCAGCAAAGTGATAAAGATTGCTGTAAGCAGCAAGGTGATAAAGATAACTGTAAGCAGCAAGGTGATAAAGACAGCTGTAAGCAGCAAGGTGATAAAGTTAACTGTAAGCAGCAAAGTGATAAAGATTGCTGTAAGCAGCAAGGTGATAAAGATAACTGTAAGCAGCAAGGTGATAAAGACAGCTGTAAGCGGCAAGGTGATAAAGTTAACTGTAAGCAGCAAGGTGATAAAGATAGCTGTAAGCGGCAAGGTGATAAAGATTGCTGTAAGCAGCAAGGTGATAAAGATTGCTGTAAGCAGCAAGGTGATAAAGATTGCTGTAAGCAGCAAGGTGATAAAGTTAACTGTAAGCAGCAAGGTGATAAAGATTGCTGTAAGCAGCAAGGTGATAAAGTTAACTGTAAGCAGCAAGGTGATAAAGATTGCTGTAAGCAGCAAGGTGATAAAGATTGCTGTAAGCAGCAAAGTGATAAAGACAGCTGTAAGCAGCAAGGTGATAAAGTTAACTGTAAGCAGCAAAGTGATAAAGATTGCTGTAAGCAGCAAGGTGATAAAGATAACTGTAAGCAGCAAGGTGATAAAGACAGCTGTAAGCAGCAAGGTGATAAAGTTAACTGTAAGCAGCAAAGTGATAAAGATTGCTGTAAGCAGCAAGGTGATAAAGATAACTGTAAGCAGCAAGGTGATAAAGACAGCTGTAAGCAGCAAAGTGATAAAGATAGCTGTAAGCAGCAAGGTGATAAAGATTGCTGTAAGCAGCAAGGTGATAAAGATAGCTGTAAGCAGCAAGGTGATAAAGATAGCTGTAAGCAGCAAGGTGATAAAGATAGCTGTAAGCAGCAAGGTGATAAAGATTGCTGTAAGCAGCAAGGTGATAAAGACAGCTGTAAGCAGCAAGGTGATAAAGATTGCTGTAAGCAGCAAGGTGATAAAGATTGCTGTAAGCAGCAAGGTGATAAAGATTGCTGTAAGCAGCAAGGTGATAAAGATTGCTGTAAGCAGCAAGGTGATAAAGATAGCTGTAAGCAGCAAGGTGATAAAGACAGCTGTAAGCAGCAAGGTGATAAAGTTAACTGTAAGCAGCAAGGTGATAAAGATTGCTGTAAGCAGCAAGGTGATAAAGATTGCTGTAAGCAGCAAAGTGATAAAGACAGCTGTAAGCAGCAAGGTGATAAAGTTAACTGTAAGCAGCAAAGTGATAAAGATTGCTGTAAGCAGCAAGGTGATAAAGATAACTGTAAGCAGCAAGGTGATAAAGACAGCTGTAAGCAGCAAAGTGATAAAGACAGCTGTAAGCAGCAAAGTGATAAAGATAGCTGTAAGCAGCAAGGTGATAAAGATAGCTGTAAGCAGCAAGGTGATAAAGATAGCTGTAAGCAGCAAGGTGATAAAGATAGCTGTAAGCAGCAAGGTGATAAAGATTGCTGTAAGCAGCAAGGTGATAAAGACAGCTGTAAGCAGCAAGGTGATAAAGATTGCTGTAAGCAGCAAGGTGATAAAGATTGCTGTAAGCAGCAAGGTGATAAAGATTGCTGTAAGCAGCAAGGTGATAAAGATTGCTGTAAGCAGCAAGGTGATAAAGATAGCTGTAAGCAGCAAGGTGATAAAGACAGCTGTAAGCAGCAAGGTGATAAAGATTGCTGTAAGCAGCAAGGTGATAAAGATTGCTGTAAGCAGCAAGGTGATAAAGATAGCTGTAAGCAGCAAGGTGATAAAGATTGCTGTAAGCAGCAAGGTGATAAAGATTGCTGTAAGCAGCAAGGTGATAAAGATAGCTGTAAGCAGCAAGGTGATAAAGATTGCTGTAAGCAGCAAGGTGATAAAGATTGCTGTAAGCAGCAAGGTGATAAAGATAGCTGTAAGCAGCAAGGTGATAAAGATTGCTGTAAGCAGCAAGGTGATAAAGATTGCTGTAAGCAGCAAGGTGATAAAGATAGCTGTAAGCAGCAAGGTGATAAAGATTGCTGTAAGCAGCAAGGTGATAAAGATTGCTGTAAGCAGCAAGGTGATAAAGACAGCTGTAAGCAGCAAGGTGATAAAGATTGCTGTAAGCAGCAAGGTGATAAAGATTGCTGTAAGCAGCAAGGTGATAAAGATAGCTGTAAGCAGCAAGGTGATAAAGATTGCTGTAAGCAGCAAGGTGATAAAGATAGCTGTAAGCAGCAAGGTGATAAAGATTGCTGTAAGCAGCAAGGTGATAAAGACAGCTGTAAGCAGCAAGGTGATAAAGATAGCTGTAAGCAGCAAGGTGATAAAGACAGCTGTAAGCAGCAAGGTGATAAAGATTGCTGTAAGCAGCAAAGTGATAAAGATTGCTGTAAGCAGCAAGGTGATAAAGACAGCTGTAAGCAGCAAAGTGATAAAGATTGCTGTAAGCAGCAAGGTGATTTTTAAATGGCTGCAGCAGGAACATAACAAAAGGTAAAGGTAGTTTCACAGCAGACACTGCCGTAGGGGAGTGAAGTGTTACAGACTTCACTATACTAGGTATAGATTTGAGAGGTGGGATGACCAGTTCCCTTCCTCCCTACCATTTCCTTCCCTAACGTAAGAGAGCAAAGTCAGGTACCCATTTACAGCTGGGTAGACTGGAGCGTGTCGGTACCGTAAGTCAAACCCGGCACCTTTGCCACGAGAGAAAAGCACTCTAACCACTCTGTCAATCGGAGCTGAAATAAAGGACTTCAAAAGACTCATGCTCAGTCTTCCTTACCATGGTCATCAGTTCAAGGTCTTTCCATGGTCATCAGTTCAAGGTCTTTCCATGGTCGTCAGTTCAAGGTCTTTCCATGGTCGTCAGTTCAAGGTCTTTCCATGGTCGTCAGTTCAAGGTCTTTCCATGGTCGTCAGTTCAAGGTCTTTCCATGTCTTCCTCACTCCTTTCATTTCTTTCTCCAATTCTTGTGTCCTTGTGTTTTCCGGTTCCCCCTCTGCCTCACTTACCCTGGGGATTCAAGAACAAGGACTGCCTTGTAATGCTATTAACAGGTTTCCTCAATGTGTGACTTATCCATCGCCAGCGTCTTCTCATCTTTTGTTCCACGGGCATTTGTCTGGTTCTTGTCATCCGTTCCACATTGGTGATATTATCATATCATTTAAAGTTTTCTGTTCTATGCAGGCATTCCATTTATGACAGTCTGTAACTTCTTGGGTGTTCTGTGTTGTTCTTTGTACTGTTCTGTGTGTTGTTCTTTGTACTGTTCTGTGTGTTGTTCTTTGTACTGTTCTGTGTGTTGTTCTTTGTACTGTTCTGTGTGTTGTTCTTTGTACTGTTCTGTGTGTTGTTCTTTGTACTGTTCTGTGTGTTGTTCTTTGTACTGTTCTATGTGTTGTTCTTTGTACTGTACTTTGTGTTGTTCTTCGTATTGTTCTTTGTGTTATTCTTAGTGCTTTACTTTGTGTTATTCTGTGACAAAATCAGTTGTGCCCTTTTCATAAATTTCGTTCTCTCCTGCATTATTAACTTATTTCTTCATTTTCCTCACTCATCGTCCTATTATTTTGGCATATTTTATGCACTTACATTTTTTGCTCTGACCACTCCCTAGACTTGTTTATGTTTCACCATGTGAATCGTAGTATTACAAGGCTAATTAGACAGGTCAGCAAATAATACTTTTATCCCTTAAGTCGTCGATCCACATTTGATAGAGACAATCCTTGCTGACACAAGGTGGTCAAGCATGATTGATTAAAAGAAAGCCAGATAGGCTGTCTAAGAAATCCGTCTGAGGTGTATGCAAACACAGGTGATAATATGTAATCACTTCCGCTGGACCATCTCTGTAGCAATAGTACGAATAACCTGTCAGAGGAGACAATATGGTCGGAAGGCATTAGCCAGGAAATAAGTTCACCGATGTGTTTGTACAAATACAATCGGAAGTATTACTGCCATATTTGAAAGACGTCAAAACAGACTTTGGCTTTAATTGTACTTTGTGCTGTTCTTTGTGCTATTCTGTGAGTTGTTCTTTGTGCTGTTCTTTATGTTTCAGAGCTGTATAATAGGACTGACTTGACATTTGAGTTAAGATTCTTAATTTTGTGTTGGACATATTTATTCTTCTTCTTCTTCCTTCTCGTTCACCCTCAGGCTCCTACATTAATGACTTAATAAAGGCAGCAGTCAGTTCAAGGTCTCTGACATCTCCTAACAGTTTTTCACGGAGAGAAGTCATATGCTACTCCGTCCACTGCAGTAAGTTAAGCAGGACTAGAGCAGATGTTTGGCTGTCATGGGGCTGGTGCCACATGTGCAGAGATATGTTTTGACCAATCCTGTACATTTTTGTGTGTACTAACTTACATGAATTTTCTAGTGGTGAGCACATTTACTTTCCCCACGTTCTTTCAGGTATTAGCCATTTTCTAATCACCTTACACTCCTTTCAGTAATAGTTATCATGTTTGCCTACTTGGCCATGTTAAGAGTAGGTGGATGATGCAACCTTAACCGACAATCCGTTGGTAGATGTCAGGACACTTTATAGACTATGACCCCAGATGTCAGGATCTATAATGTGCCCTGCTAGTCAGGGACCATAAACGATGATGTTCCCAGATGTAAAGAACAATGATGATGGTGGTGGGGCATGTGTAGATGATGATCAACGCTAGGGGTATGAAGTAACATGAACGCCACTGCTTACAGATCCTTTACATTTATTGACTGTTACACGAGTCCTAGAATACCATTTACATTGGCAAGCGCACCAACATAATACTGAGGCTAACACTGCCTGTAAGACATAACAAACTACAGTATTCATACACTGGCTCTCCGAAAACACCATAACAATATACAGAATGTCCTTGGTGCGGAATACACTCTTCGCACACAATAATCCCTCAAACAACTCTATGTGCGGAAAACGCCATCGCACTAATAAATCACCATCCAGGTGTATATCACTTATTATTAGTGATTGGCAGCATGAACATCGCCATTTACTTACTTAGTCGTTCCCCTTCTACCGTGAGGTGTAGAGGTTTGGAAGAGAGAGCGCCAGACTATCCTATCGGCTGTCTTCCTCCTGGCCTGGTTCCATTCTAGTCCTCGGTCCTTCAAAGATTGTCTAATGTTGTCCTCCCAGCGGACTCTGGGTCGTCCTGGGGGTCTGGATCCCTGGCTCTTTGTTTCCCATGCTTGTCGTGGTAGCCGATCTTCTCCCATTCTGCAGACATGGCCAAACCATCTTAGTTGGGACTGTTCTACTTGGGTCTGCAGGGGGTGGGATTTTAGGCCTTGACATATCGTCTGGTTGCGGACCATGTCTCTTCTTGTTACTTCAACCACCTTCCTCAGATACCTCATTTCTGAGGTTTGGATCTGGCTTTTATGGGTTGTAGTCATTGCCCATGACTCGCATCCATATGTCAAGACTGGGACATAGGTGGAGCGGTATACAGCCATCTTCGTTTTCTTACCAACCTCTCTCTTGCTGAGGAATCCTCGATTTATATCCTGAAAAAGTCTCCCAGCTGCTGCTTTTCGAGTGGCCAACTCTTCTTTAATGCCTCCCTTTCGGTTTATAATAAACATCGCCATATAGATTCACAGAATCTCCTCCAGGCAGGACAATACACTTCGCTTGTACTTAATCTGTTATAGCTACAAGGCAGGAAATGCGTCACCTTACTTCTCCGTAGCTCCAAGGTGGAAAGTTATCACTTTATAATGTTCTCCATGAACACACATTTATGGCTCCAACAAGGAATGCCTCCAGGTGAGAAAATCATCGCCATTCAGAAAATAAGTGGATAGGACCTATCACATCATAATTATCATGATCACAACTATAGATTCTCTCAGTCACAAATATGAGCTTACAGCTCGGCTTCCAAACACAGAATGTCCCAGTTACTCCAGACTTGTATTCCCTAAGCGCTCTCTCCCAGCGCACACACAAGTCACAACAATGCTGACATAAAGTCAGACCGTAACTCAATACCTGAGTTACACTTAAACAAGTGTTGACAACATCAGTTCAGTGACCCTTAACACCAATCACTATCATCATTCACACTCATGAAACTGTTCTGTGACAGCAGACATTCTCATATACCAGAGGCTGGGCGCCTGTTTCACAGGGAAAACGACCAGCAAAGGTTGATTATCAATGATAAGACTAGTGTGACGTCTTAGCCCAGATGCTAATACGATGAATTTTTGTTTGCACAAGGATGGGGCGATAATTATTAGTCAGACACACCTGAGCGGAAATGTTGTAATAAGCTTCCGGCAGAATTATTACGAAGACATTACTTGTGATAATATAGGGAGTGGTATTTGTAATCACTGATGTGAATATTCGAATGTCACAATTGCCACACATGGAAGATGTGACCTTTACAATCACATGCAGAATTCCTATGAGGAAATTTTTGGAATAAACCCCATCCTAAACACGCATGTTTGAAACTATTGGCCAGCACTCGAGATGTAAACATAACAACATTTCTGATTGGGGCCTGGTCTAACAGCAAACAACACATGCCAGGAACGAAAGGGGGAATATAACTTGACACTTTTGCAGTTTATAGCACTGGGAAAATTCACCTAGTCAAGTAAATAACCAGACCTGCCAGAGTTAAGAATAAAATTAGAATTCATTTATCGGACCGGACTTGTTTCAGCCTCGTGAGGACTTAAAAGCCCAGGAAAACTCTACCATTATTAGCAAGGAAGACCGGAATCTGAGACACGGAGTAACAACACCCCAGAAGACGTGTACGAGGCATCTTCAACAAGTTGCCTTAGTTATTTCTGAGCCAGCAGTCTGTCAGCAAACTAAAAGATTTGGGGTGAGTTGTGCATTTAGAATTCTATATATTTTGCATTATTAACACATGAAATAATATGTATATATTGACATGTGAATATTAATATGTGAAAATTGCTAAGTGGATGTCCAAGTCATTTAAGGCTGGCAACCTCAGCATATAGAATGATGATTTCATGAACCACCACTGCAAGGGCTGGTGACTGCTTTATGCAAGTTTCTTATAGAGAACTTAAAGCAGAGGTAGTCCCAAGTTCCATATGGAGCAGGAAGTCAATGATGAAAGAAATGATGTACATACTTATTATATTATTAACATTTTCAACCAGTGGAGATGTAAATGAAAACATATTCAATCTATATTATTACCTTTTTCAACCAATGTAAAGTTAAACATAAATCTATTCAATTTAAATGTAAAGAAAGTTTTCGCTCAATGGGATTAAGATTAATTATCATCGAGGGTAATGTTCTGAGATAGATGGGATGGTGGAATAGGAGGAGTGGGACACATAAGTATGTGTAGGGAAACTCAATACTCAGGACGGTATTTGTTTCTCTTCTTTTGCCATACTAGTTGGTAGTACCAGTTGAGAGTACCATCTCTGGAACAAATGAGGGTATAAGTGGCCTGAAGTCAACACTAGACACCATCATCAGACGGGTCTTAGAGATGCAGGACCAGTTTGGTAGCTACTCCCTGACACTTCTTAGAATGTGCTACAACTGTCAAACTTGACCAGTGACAAGTGTGATCCAGTCTTCTATCTGCAAAGACCCAAATATCAGCTGGAGCAGAACCTCATTGGCAGCTAAGTAGAAACATAAAAGCTGCCAAGTGAACGCTTAACCAATACTCCATAACATCACTCAATGATGATTATTGTTTGCTAAAGAATTTTTCAATTTTTTTACTGTTAACTATAATTGATTATTAAATTTGTTATTTGTATATATATACAAATCTAAAGTTGATTTCATCATTTTGAATGTAATACACCTGTATGTCTCAGTCAATTTCTTAAATACATTTAAACAGAGCTATACAATAATAATAAGAGGGATTTCACTGAATTAACTCATCTGGGGGCTTGAACGAGCTGTGAGTTATAAGAAAACCCTATCCTTCACAAAAGTTGACAGCAGATACTCGAGTTAACATTTGCTCAGCCTCATGCAGCATTGTTCTTGCTTTTCTGAATATCTTGTGATTTCTCCCTTGAGGTAGAAGCATCATTATCCTTCTACCTACAACTCTGCCAAGAGTAATCTTATGCGAAGGTAGACACCTTTGAAGATCCACACATTAGTTACTCTTAAATTTTGGCCACTGTTGGACTACTGCAGAGAGCTAAGGGGAGGTAACCGGCGACAAAGATGCAGAACAGAAAACACAAATGCCCACAATAAACTGAGAGCTAAACAGGAATGTGAAAAAAGAGTGCCAGGTAAGATAAAAGAGAATTTACTAAAAAAACTAACAGAGGAAGCAGAGATTGTGACAAAAATGGGAGACTTGAAAACATTATTATAACATCACTAGAACTTTATCTAAGAATCAGCTAAATCACAATACAACAGTGAAGAGCAGCAAAGAACAAAACATTAGCAATGAAGAGAAACAAAGGGCCAAATGGGCTGAATATTTTAAGGAAATCCTAAACCGAAACCAACTAATACAGCAACCCATCATCACAGAACCAGCAGAAGAGCCACTACAGTGCAACATGAACCCACCCACTGAACAAAAGATCTCTTGGGCAATAAAACAGCTAAAAGATGGGAAGGCTGCAGGACCAGATGGAATACCTCCAGAAGCCCTGAAGGCAAATATACCATATACTACAGAGTTGCCACACCAGCTCTTCAAGAAAATCTGGGGGAAAGAGGACATCCCAAAGAGCTGGAAGGAAGGCCACATTATCAAGCTGCCAAAGAAAGGAAATTTGACTGCATGTGGCAACTGGAGGGGTGTAAAACTGCTAGCAGTAGCTGGAAAAATTTTGACCAGAGTTTTGTTGGATGGTAGTAAGAAGGCGGTGGATGACAAACTCAGAGAAGAACAGGCAGGATTTTGTGCAGGAAGATCATGTACAGACCAGATAGCAACACTCAGAATCATCATAGAACAATCAAACGAATGGCAGACCCCCTTATATATAAATTGTGTGAACTTCGAAAGGGGCTTTCGATAGTATAGACCATACTGTGATATGGAAAATCCTGAGACATGGAATCCCAGAGAAATTCATTAAAATCATCCAAGATTTCTACCAAGAGGCCTCATGCAAAGTAATGCACAAAGGAAAACTATCAGAGCCCTTCACAGTACACAGCAGGGTCAGACAGGGATGTCTGCTATTACCAACAATTTTTCTCATGGTCATAGATTATGTTATGAGATAAACAGCAGGAGGAGAGAAAGCAGGAATACAGTGAACATTCAACAAACAGCTGGAGGATCTTGACTTTGCAGATGATTTGTGCCTTCTATCACATAGACAGCAAGATATGCAGGAGAAAACAACTAGATTAGTGAAAGAAGCAGCAAAGATGGGACTATACATACATGTAAATAAAACAAAGGAAATGAGGATAAATAATAGACAGATAGACTCGATGAAGATCAATGGTCAAGTTATTGAGGAAGTAGAAAGCTTTACATATCTGCGGAGTAACACTGACAAAGGAGGACAAACCGATGGTGACGTCTGTTCTAAGATAAATAAAGCCAGATGCGCTTTTAATGCCCAACGACAATATGAACTCCTCAGCTATATCCAGAGAGAACAAAATCAGAGTTTTTAACTCAAATGTAAAGTCAGTCTTGCTGTATGGCTCAGAGACATGGCATGTCTCAAAGAGTATCAACTCCAAACTACAGATATTTGTAAATAGATGGCTCCGACGGATCCTCCGTATAAGATGGCCAGATGTGATAACAAATATAGAGCCAAGGAAAAGATGCGGGCAACAGCCAATACAAATGGAAATTAAGGTAAGAAAATGGGGATGGATAGGACATACACTCAGAAGAGAACAATCAAGCACAGCCAGAGCCCTTGACTGGAGCCCACATTCGGAAAAGAAGAGTGGGGAGGCCAAGGAGAACTTGGAGAAGAACAGTGGAAGAGGAGGCTAAGGAAATTGGAATGACTTGGGCACAGCTGAAAAAGACAACCCAGAATAGATATCGATGGAGAGCAACTGTCTCAGCCCTTTGTTCCAGGGGAATGGAAAGGGATGATGAAGATCATAAATATGCTAAAAAATTAGTAACAAAAGATCAGTTGTGCCAATAAAGAGAGCACAATATGGCATATTAATTACAGTAAACAATACTAAAAAGGCGACAGCTCTGCTAAAAGACTGAAAAACAACCTGTTTCTTTAGATTTGGCACATAGTGTTAAGGTCAAGCTAGAAATTGCCAAAGAAGCAAGGAAATGTGTCATCAACGACATGCCCCTACCTGAAGAATAGTTGCTAAATAGGCTGAGTCAGACAATACTCAGTAAAAAATTTAAAAAATAGAAAGAATATCAAGAAAATTGGTAAATTTGATTAGTAGTTATTACACAAGAAATCCAAATGCATTTGTACAATGGCAGTAGGAAAATTCCTACAGAAATTTACATTCCCCCCAACTGTCAGAAATTTAGCCATACAACAGCTCTGTGGTGAAGTGGGATGTTATAAATATTTATAGGGGGACTTAGTGTACTGACTGAGATCAGCTGTGAAGGTATCTATATCTAATGAGAGTAGTGTATTATAGATAACCTTACTTGCTGCCACATATATATATATCTCAGTCAGAATTATTCTGGAATAGTGTGATGACTACGTTATATGTCTAGGGTATGTGTATGATGAAGTGTAAGTCAAAACAACAACAGACAGATAAACAATTTAATTTATTCCACTACACGTGACAACACTGTGACACTCACATACATATAACACTCTAAAGGATATCTTAAAGGAGTCACTGATAACTTTTCAAATAACAATATGTATTCATTGCTGTTATGAATGAATATGTGTCCTGATTCAAATACAAAGGGAACCAGGAATCACAATCAATTTTACTTACAAGTTATATGTACAGAATTTATCAATATGAATATTGTAATGACATATATTATTAAAAGTATCCTATGTGTGTCAGTTGTGTAGTAGTACTATGAGGTAATACTGGTTTTGTCTTGTTCAAGCTCTGTTGGTAATTGTCATCATGACTTCAATAGTTTGTCTTATTTGGAACTAGTATTGGAGATGTTCTCAGTTCCTGATATTAAAACAATTTAATTCCCCTCTTAATGTTATTTTTACAAGGTCATTTTAAGCTGGGGTACATAATTTTGAGCTCAGCTGGCCACATCAGCTTATCTTGCGTGATGGCGGCAGGAAAAGACTCCTCTGCTCGATTTTTCCCCTGGGCTCTGGAGACACCTCACTGATAGCTAAATGGACCAAGGAGTATGCTGTCCGACTCTGGATTCAGCAAAGCTCTGACCAGGTGCTGCTCAATACCATCAAGACCACGGTCCCACAATTCATAGAATACACACAGATACGTTGATTAGCAATGAATTCTGGCACAAATACTGGCACAAATTCCCATCTGCTTATGTTCCAGGCTTTTATTTAGCAAAAATATGAGCTGGCTTCAACGCACTGTTGCTTTATCAAGCTTATTTGCACTAGTGGTCTCGAACTAACGCTCCTAAGTGATTATATCAGCGAGTCTGGCCAATGGAGCCACGATTCGACAAGTGTTTGAAAAAATGTTACCTTCCTACGTCTCCCCTAACAACCAAAGATAGTATTTATAGTCCGACTAATCGTGTGTAGCCTTACATATCATTCCAGCCAATCAGTTCAAATGTAACTTGTGGCCCATTTCCCGTACAATGGTGGATAAAAAAAAATCTACCACTGAGCGATTCTGATTTTGGGTGTTGTCTGACAGCACCATCATTTTATTTTGGCTATAACTTGTTAATTCCTAGACTATTTGCCTAACGTTGTACATATTCTTTGTCAGCAAACCCTAAGGAACCCAAATATATATATTTAATAGAACTAATATGCTGCGTTCAAAATATGCAATTCCTTCTACCTCCTGTTTCGAAGATGTGCTGTCTGGGTACTGTAATGTTTTCAAACGTAACCCCATCTAATGTTATCTTTTCTAATAAGCGTTTCCCAGGTTTTTTAAAACCTAACTCTGGGAAGGGTAGTGAATTTATCACTGTCCGTCTGAAAAAGTAGTTAGTGCATGTGGCCTTACACGCGTGATAGTAGTAATTGTGTATCGCGCGACGCGTGTTGCATGCGTTCCTGATTTTCAGCCCTCCCTCTCTCTTTCTATTTGAGTCCATCTGTTCGTTCGTTTTGGTAACGCAGTATAATTAATGTTAGGATTAATTCAGGTCATTACGCATTGTGCCTCTCAATGTTTTTGCAAGAAATACAGCACACGTTTCATTGAAGAAAGCGGGTAATAATATAGTAGGCTTTTACTATCAACGTGAAAGCGTTACAATTTGCCGACGAAGTAGAAAACAAGGGGGATTTCGAGTACATTCTTTGTGACAGCACTGTTATTTTACCATTGCTCTTTTCTTTATTAGAATTTATTTGTTAGGCTTTATATTTACCTGATAATTTATATATGTGGATTAGAATATTTCACGACACCTCCCCTCTTAAAACAGACATTCCATGTCAGTCCTTTATTCTATATACACATAGATAAATGTAAGTCAACTTGACTTTACTCTGCTGTGGTGCTATCATGGTTTTATGTAGTTGGGTCCATTCAGAGTAGGCACTACTCATGAAATCTGCCTCAGACTTCTACAACCAATAATATATTTCGGTTATGTTACTGAACAGCCGCAAGTGTGAGTGCTTGTCTTAATGCTGCTTCGCAACCCGTATTCACCATTTCTCTTCTCTGAGTCTGCGCACTGACATGTCCAGAGAACATTATATTTCCCTCAAAATGTACGTTATGAGGAGATAACATATACCTGGTGATAGCAGAGTTTTCGTAGTGGATCCCATAATCTTCTTATTATCCTGTATGAAACATTCGGAATATCCTCAATCAAAGAGGCAACTCAGGGATTCATTACGTTCCTCCGAAATGTTTACATCCAACAATTTTGTCTGATCTCAGGTTTTACTGGAATCTGATATTATCCTTTACTCAGATCCACCCTTGAGAAATATTTAGCTTTATTTAGTCTGGCAAACAGCTGATTTGTATCCGGCAATGGATCCACCTGTCCTTCTGTAATAGCATTCAGTCTCCTGTAATCTATACAGAGTCTATGTTCTCCAGAGGACTTCCTTAAGAGTACCACACCGGAACTATATGAGGATTCACTGTGCGAAATAATTCCTTCCTTCAACAGATAGTCCATCTCTTCCTTCAAAGCTTTCTCCTTAGCAAACGGAATCGAATATGGTTTCATACAGACAGGTGTGGGGTCTATCAGTTTCATATCATATTCCAATAGGTTTGTATGCCCTGGTCGGTCTGTTAACACCTCTGCATGATTATTTAGAACCTGTTGCACTCTCTCTTTCTGAGTTTTCGTTAAATGTGTACTGATTTTCACCTGTGCTGCTGTCTCACAGGGGTGTAATGGATACTCAAATGATGAAAGTGGTTCCTTTTTCATCTCCATGGCGATGGACAAGGTCAACAAGTGTGTCTCCTCCTGATGTTCTCTTTCCAAATATTTCTTCAGGAGGTTCACATGATAGATTTTTTCTTTCCCCTTCTTATCTATCTTATAATTTGTTCTAGATACCTTCTCTAAAACTGTATATGGACCCTGCCATCCAATTTGTAACTTTTTCTGTCTCCCGGGCAAAAGAAGCAGTACTTTCTCTCCCACAGCCAAATTTCTGTCTTTCGCCTTCCTGTTACAATAGGCAGCATGTTTCTTCCTGGCTTGTTTCAAATTTTCATTGGCAAGTTTCCAGCCAGTTTTTTAACGAGTGGTCAGCTCATTCACATATTGGTATGAAGATGTAATGTTTTCCTCTGCCTTTTCATCAGTCCACGTTCTTAACAAAGCTACATATGGACCTTTAATTGTGTGGACCTATTTGTCCATGCACCGGTATGGTCTCTTCCACTCGAAGCTTTATAGTGATGATTTTTCCTCCCAGAATTATCATGCACAAAACGACCGCTACCAATTCTTTTCCTGGGGCTTTCTCCCCACTTAAAATTCTTGATGAGAGATTTCCTCTCTACATCCTCTTCCTCCAGTTTGTTTAAGTCCGATTGAGGGATTGTCGGCTTATCCTGGGGTAAGACATCTTTTTGCACTCTCCGCATAGTGGCCATTGTAAAACAGTTAAGTGAAGCTTGTCCGTGAAAAGGGGCTGCCCATTCCATTTGGTCCATTTTATCAAATCTATTTTTCTTTTTATTATCAGGCCTAATTTTGCCCCGTGGCGTGTCCAGGTCCTGATCCATGTTCCCACTTGTGGGTGTTCCCCATGTGCTATGCTACACCTTTCTACAAAATTCTCAATGTCCCATCTTGCTTTGGGCCAATAATAATTGTGAGCCACCTTTTGAATGATGGTACCTATTTTCTCATGGTCCCCATCTGGTTCACATGTAGGCTCCTTATTAATTCTGCCCTATATCTTTTAGGAAGTACCAGCTGTCCCTGACCTTTGGATCTAGCTCCAGTCTTTCTATACATCAACTTGTTTTTCATGTAAAAAATCTCCCTTGCCTGGAGTTGTATGACAAGTTGACAATTTTTCCTGATGAAACAAGGCTTTGAGTGTTTTATCCCAGCCTGTGCCATTCTCATCCTGGTTCCCTTTGTATTTGAATAAGGACACATATTCATTCATAACAGCAATGAATACATATTGTTATTTGAAAAGTTATCAGTGACTCCTTTAAGATATCCTTTAGAGTGTTATATGTATGTGAGTGTCACAGTGTTGTCACGTGTAGTGGAATAAATTAAATTGTTTATCTGTCTGTTGTTGTTTTGACTTACACTTCATCATACACATACCCTAGACATATAACGTAGTCATCACACTATTCCAGAATAATTCTGACTGAGATATATATATATGTGGCAGCAAGTAAGGTTATCTATAATACACTACTCTCATTAGATATAGATACCTTCACAGCTGATCTCAGTCAGTACACTAAGTCCCCCTATAAATATTTATAACATCCCACTTCACCACATATATTGGGGTCTCGCTCTTGGGATTTTGAATCTTTCCCTATTAAAAATATTGGGGGTAATTCACTTCAGGGAATATAAGAATTAAAAGGTATCCTTGGGTGGAATTAAATAAGGTTGAGCTCACGGTGCCTGTGTTGTCCATTAGATATATATTTAGAGATTAAATTGTTGGTTAGACATTGTATAAACTTACCTGATAGACAATGGCGGACCTGGCCAAGTTTCGATCTGCTGCTGTTCAGACTGCAAAGGAGTTAGGATTAGATGGGCAAGTTATGGTTGCCTATGTCACTACGGAATGTGACAAATTTATTGAACGCGAAGAAAGAAGGTTTGAAGCCGAAAGAAAGTTAGAGGCTGAAAGGGAAATTAAGAAGTTACAATTTGAGGCTGAGGCTGAGACTAAGAGGTTGCAGGCTGAGGCTGAGACTAAGAGGTTGCAGATTGAGGCTGAGGCTAAGAAATTGGAAGCAGAAGAAAGAAGATTGACTGCAGAAAGGGAAGAGAAGAAATTAGCTGCAGAAAGGGAAGCAGAAGAAAGAAGATTGACTGCAGAAAGGGAAGAGAAGAAATTAGCTGCAGAAAGGGAAGAGAAGAAATTAGCTGCAGAATTGGAAGCAGAAGAAAGAAGATTGACTGCAGAGAGGGAAGCAGAAAAGGAGGAGAAAAGATTACAAAGGGAACATGAGTTACGGCTAAGGGAGTTTGAGTTTCAGGGCCATGCTCCTGAAAATGGTGCCAGTCCCTTTGCCTCTGATGCCACTGCTAGCCAAGGAGCCTCAACCTCAGCTATGAATTTTCATTTAGATCATTTTGTTGAGAAAGACGATGATATAGAGAGCTACCTAAATAGGTATGAACTATTAGCTACCACGTATGGGTTAGAGAGAGAAAGGTGGAGCTTAAAGTTATCTCAAGGACTTCGTGGGGCAGCTTATGAAGTTTTTGCAAAAATGAGTAGAGGTGATCAGGAAAATTATGACATGCTAAAGCAGGCTCTTTTGTTAAGATATGAAAAGAATGCAGAATTCTATAGGAAAAAATTTAGGAATGCTAAACTACTGTCAGGTGAAACCTATCACCAGTTCTCTGCACGAATAGAGACATACTTGGAGAAATGGACTTCTCTGGGGAAAACCCAAGATCTTAAGGAAATGGTCCTTATAGAGCAATTAAGAGAGTCCATGGCTCCAGACCTGAGAAAGTATCTCATGGAACAAGGTGCAGAGAGGCTGGGTGAGTTGCTAAATGTTGCTGAAAGGTATCAAGCAGCTCAAGCAGAGGTAACAGGTAATAAAAAGAAACAAGTGGATAACTTTAGGGCACCACAGAACTTTAATCAATTTGATCCTAGAGATCAAAACAAAAGTAAGCACCAGTTTGATAGGCCACGGTATGAAAATAAAAATAAATTCCCACAATTCGATGAAAGGAAATATGATGAAAGAAAATCTTTCAACCAAGGAAAAAGGTGGTGTAAGAATTGTCAGATGGACAATCATGACACTGACCGTTGCAGAAGGAAACCTGTGTATATGGCCACCCTTCAGGTCAGGTCGACCTCAAGACAGGAGGAGGATATTATGTTAGATACCACTCCAGAAGAGATGAGGAAGGCACAGGCTGGGGATAAAACACTCAAGCCTTGTTTCAGGAAATTGTCAACTTGTCATACAACTCCAGGCAAGGGAGATTTTTACATGAAAAACAAGTTGATGTATAGGAAGACTGGAGCTAGATCCAAAGGTCAGGGACAACTGGTACTTCCTAAAAGATATAGGGCAGACTTAATAAGGAGCCTACATGTGAAACCAGATGGGGACCATGAGAAAATAGGTACCATCATTCAAAAGGTGGCTCACAATTATTATTGGCCCAAAGCAAGATGGGACATTGAGAATTTTGTAGAAAGGTGTAGCATAGCACATGAGGGAACACCCACAAGTGGGAACATGGATCAGGACCTGGACACGCCACGGGGCAAAATTAGGCCTGATAATAAAAAGAAAAATAGATTTGATAAAGTGGACCAAATGGAATGGGAAGCCCCTTTTCACGGACAACCTTCACTTAACTGTTTTACAATGGCCACTATGCGGAGAGTGCAAAAAGATGTCTTACCCCAGGATAAGCCGACAATCCCTCAATCGGACTTAAACAAACTGGAGGAAGAGGATGTAGAGAGGAAATCTCTCATCAAGAATTTTAAGTGGGGAGAAAGCCCCAGGAAAAGAATTGGTAGCGGTCGTTTTGTGCATGATAATTCTGGGAGGAAAAATCATCACTATAAAGCTTCGAGTGGAAGAGACCATACCGGTGCATGGACAAATAGGTCCACACAATTAAAGGTCCATATGTAGCTTTGTTAAGAACGTGGACTGATGAAAAGGCAGAGGAAAACATTACATCTTCATACCAATATGTGAATGAGCTGACCACTCGTTTAAAAACTGGTTGGAAACTTGCCAATGAAAATTTGAAACAAGCCAGGAAGAAACATGCTGCCTATTGTAACAGGAAGGCGAAAGACAGAAATGTGGCTGTGGGAGAGAAAGTACTACTTCTTTTGCCCGGGAGTCAGAATAAGTTACAAATTGGATGGCAGGGTCCATATACAGTTTTAGAGAAGGTATCTAGAACAAATTATAAGATAGATAAGAAGGGGAAAGAAAAAATCTATCATGTGAACCTCCTGAAGAAATATTTGGAAAGAGAACATCAGGAGGAGACACACTTGTTGACCTTGTCCATCGCCATGGAGATGAAAAAGGAACCACTTTCATCATTTGAGTATCCATTACACCCCTGTGAGACAGCAGCACAGGTGAAAATCAGTACACATTTAACGAAAACTCAGAAAGAGAGAGTGCAACAGGTTCTAAATAATCATGCAGAGGTGTTAACAGACCGACCAGGGCATACAAACCTATTGGAATATGATATGAAACTGATAGACCCCACACCTGTCTGTATGAAACCATATTCGATTCCGTTTGCTAAGGAGAAAGCTTTGAAGGAAGAGATGGACTATCTGTTGAAGGAAGGAATTATTTCGCACAGTGAATCCTCATATAGTTCCGGTGTGGTACTCTTAAGGAAGTCCTCTGGAGAACATAGACTCTGTATAGATTACAGGAGACTGAATGCTATTACAGAAGGACAGGTGGATCCATTGCCGGATACAAATCAGCTGTTTGCCAGACTAAATAAAGCTAAATATTTCTCAAGGGTGGATCTGAGTAAAGGATAATATCAGATTCCAGTAAAACCTGAGATCAGACAAAATTGTTGGATGTAAACATTTCGGAGGAACGTAATGAATCCCTGAGTTGCCTCTTTGATTGAGGATATTCCGAATGTTTCATACAGGATAATAAGAAGATTATGGGATCCACTACGAAAACTCTGCTATCACCAGGTATATGTTATCTCCTCATAACGTACATTTTGAGGGAAATATAATGTTCTCTGGACATGTCAGTGCGCAGACTCAGAGAAGAGAAATGGTGAATACGGGTTGCGAAGCAGCATTAAGACAAGCACTCACACTTGCGGCTGTTCAGTAACATAACCGAAATATATTATTGGTTGTAGAAGTCTGAGGCAGATTTCATGAGTAGTGCCTACTCTGAATGGACCCAACTACATAAAACCATGATAGCACCACAGCAGAGTAAAGTCAAGTTGACTTACATTTATCTATGTGTATATAGAATAAAGGACTGACATGGAATGTCTGTTTTAAGAGGGGAGGTGTCGTGAAATATTCTAATCCACATATATAAATTATCAGGTAAATATAAAGCCTAACAAATAAATTCTAATAAAGAAAAGAGCAATGGTAAAATAACAGTGCTGTCACAAAGAATGTACTCGAAATCCCCCTTGTTTTCTACTTCGTCGGCAAATTGTAACGCTTTCACGTTGATAGTAAAAGCCTACTATATTATTACCCGCTTTCTTCAATGAAACGTGTGCTGTATTTCTTGCAAAAACATTGAGAGGCACAATGCGTAATGACCTGAATTAATCCTAACATTAATTATACTGCGTTACCAAAACGAACGAACAGATGGACTCAAATAGAAAGAGAGAGGGAGGGCTGAAAATCAGGAACGCATGCAACACGCGTCGCGCGATACACAATTACTACTATCACGCGTGTAAGGCCACATGCACTAACTACTTTTTCAGACGGACAGTGATAAATTCACTACCCTTCCCAGAGTTAGGTTTTAAAAAACCTGGGAAACGCTTATTAGAAAAGATAACATTAGATGGGGTTACGTTTGAAAACATTACAGTACCCAGACAGCACATCTTCGAAACAGGAGGTAGAAGGAATTGCATATTTTGAACGCAGCATATTAGTTCTATTAAATATATATTTGGGTTCCTTAGGGTTTGCTGACAAAGAATATGTACAACGTTAGGCAAATAGTCTAGGAATTAACAAGTTATAGCCAAAATAAAATGATGGTGCTGTCAGACAACACCCAAAATCAGAATCGCTCAGTGGTAGATTTTTTTTTCCACCATTGTACGGGAAATGGGCCACAAGTTACATTTGAACTGATTGGCTGGAATGATATGTAAGGCTACACACGATTAGTCGGACTATAAATACTATCTTTGGTTGTTAGGGGAGACGTAGGAAGGTAACATTTTTTCAAACACTTGTCGAATCGTGGCTCCATTGGCCAGACTCGCTGATATAATCACTTAGGAGCGTTAGTTCGAGACCACTAGTTCAAATAAGCTTGATAAAGCAACAGTGCGTTGAAGCCAGCTCATATTTTTGCTAAAAAAAAGCCTGGAACATAAGCAGATGGGAATTTGTGCCAGTATTTGTGCCAGAATTCATTGCTAATCAACGTATCTGTGTGTATTCTATGAATTGTGGGACCGTGGTCTTGATGGTATTGAGCAGCACCTGGTCAGAGCTTTGCTGAATCCAGAGTCGGACAGCATACTCCTTGGTCCATTTAGCTATCAGTGAGGTGTCTCCAGAGCCCAGGGGAGAATCGAGCAGAGGAGTCTGTTCCTGCCGCCATCACGCAAGATAAGCTGATGTGGCCAGCTGAGCTCAAAATTATGTACCCCAGCTTAAAATGACCTTGTAAAAATAACATTAAGAGGGGAATTAAATTGTTTTAATATCAGGAACTGAGAACATCTCCAATACTAGTTCCAAATAAGACAAACTATTGAAGTCATGATGACAATTACCAACAGAGCTTGAACAAGACAAAACCAGTATTACCTCATAGTACTACTACACAACTGACACACATAGGATACTTTTAATAATATATGTCATTACAATATTCATATTGATAAATTCTGTACATATAACTTGTAAGTAAAATTGATTGTGATTCCTGGTTCCCTTTGTATTTGAATCAGGACACATATTCATTCATAACAGCAATGAATACATATTGTTATTTGAAAAGTTATCAGTGACTCCTTTAAGATATCCTTTAGAGTGTTATATGTATGTGAGTGTCACAGTGTTGTCACGTGTAGTGGAATAAATTAAATTGTTTATCTGTCTGTTGTTGTTTTGACTTACACTTCATCATACACATACCCTAGACATATAACGTAGTCATCACACTATTCCAGAATAATTCTGACTGAGATATATATATATGTGGCAGCAAGTAAGGTTATCTATAATACACTACTCTCATTAGATATAGATACCTTCACAGCTGATCTCAGTCAGTACACTAAGTCCCCCTATAAATATTTATAACATCCCACTTCACCACAGAGCTGTTGTATGGCTAAATTTCTGACAGTTGGGGGGAATGTAAATTTCTGTAGGAATTTTCCTACTGCCATTGTACAAATGCATTTGGATTTCTTGTGTAATAACTACTAATCAAATTTACCAATTTTCTTGATATTCTTTCTATTTTTTAAATTTTTTACTGAGTATTGTCTGACTCAGCCTATTTAGCAACTATTCTTCAGGTAGGGGCATGTCGTTGATGACACATTTCCTTGCTTCTTTGGCAATTTCTAGCTTGACCTTAACACTATGTGCCAAATCTAAAGAAACAGGTTGTTTTTCAGTCTTTTAGCAGAGCTGTCGCCTTTTTAGTATTGTTTACTGTAATTAATATGCCATATTGTGCTCTCTTTATTGGCACAACTGATCTTTTGTTACTAATTTTTTCTAGCATATTTATGATCTTCATCATCCCTTTCCATTCCCCTGGAACAAAGGGCTGAGACAGTTGCTCTCCATCGATATCTATTCTGGGTTGTCTTTTTCAGCTGTGCCCAAGTCATTCCAATTTCCTTAGCCTCCTCTTCCACTGTTCTTCTCCAAGTTCTCCTTGGCCTCCCCACTCTTCTTTTCCGAATGTGGGCTCCAGTCAAGGGCTCTGGCTGTGCTTGATTGTTCTCTTCTGAGTGTATGTCCTATCCATCCCCATTTTCTTACCTTAATTTCCATTTGTATTGGCTGTTGCCCGCATCTTTTCCTTGGCTCTATATTTGTTATCACATCTGGCCATCTTATACGGAGGATCCGTCGGAGCCATCTATTTACAAATATCTGTAGTTTGGAGTTGATACTCTTTGAGACATGCCATGTCTCTGAGCCATACAGCAAGACTGACTTTACATTTGAGTTAAAAACTCTGATTTTGTTCTCTCTGGATATAGCTGAGGAGTTCATATTGTCGTTGGGCATTAAAAGCGCATCTGGCTTTATTTATCTTAGAACAGACGTCACCATCGGTTTGTCCTCCTTTGTCAGTGTTACTCCGCAGATATGTAAAGCTTTCTACTTCCTCAATAACTTGACCATTGATCTTCATCGAGTCTATCTGTCTATTATTTATCCTCATTTCCTTTGTTTTATTTACATGTATGTATAGTCCCATCTTTGCTGCTTCTTTCACTAATCTAGTTGTTTTCTCCTGCATACCTTGCTATCTATGTGATAGAAGGCACAAATCATCTGCAAAGTCAAGATCCTTCATATGTTTGTTGAATGTCCACTGTATTCCTGTTGTCTCTCCTCCTCTTGTTTGTCTCATAACCCAGTCTATGACCATGAGAAAAATTGTTGGTTATAGCAGACATCCCTGTCTGACCCCTCTGTGTACTGTGAAGGGCTCTGATAGTTTTCCTTTGTGCACTACTTTGCATGAGGCCTCCTGGTATCTTGGATGATTTTAATGAATTTCTCTGGGATTCCATGTCTCAGGATTTTCCATATCACAGTATGGTCTATACTATCGAAAGCCCCTTTCGAAGTTCACACAATTTATATATAAGGGGGTCTGCCATTCGTTTGATTGTTCTATGATGATTCTGAGTGTTGCTATCTGGTCTGTACATGATCTTCCTGCACAAAATCCTGCCTGTTCTTCTCTGAGTTTGTCATCCACCGCCTTCTTACTACCATCCAACAAAACTCTGGTCAAAATTTTTCCAGCTACTGCTAGCAGTTTTACACCCCTCCAGTTGCCACATGCAGTCAAATTTCCTTTCTTTGGCAGCTTGATAATGTGGCCTTCCTTCCAGCTCTTTGGGATGTCCTCTTTCCCCCAGATTTTCTTGAAGAGCTGGTGTGGCAACTCTGTAGTATATGGTATATTTGCCTTCAGGGCTTCTGGAGGTATTCCATCTGGTCCTGCAGCCTTCCCATCTTTTAGCTGTTTTATTGCCCAAGAGATCTTTTGTTCAGTGGGTGGGTTCATGTTGCACTGTAGTGGCTCTTCTGCTGGTTCTGTGATGATGGGTTGCTGTATTAGTTGGTTTCGGTTTAGGATTTCCTTAAAATATTCAGCCCATTTGGCCCTTTGTTTCTCTTCATTGCTAATGTTTTGTTCTTTGCTGCTCTTCACTGTTGTATTGTGATTTAGCTGATTCTTAGATAAAGTTCTAGTGATGTTATAATAATGTTTTCAAGTCTCCCATTTTTGTCACAATCTCTGCTTCCTCTGTTAGTTTTTTTAGTAAATTCTCTTTTATCTTACCTGGCACTCTTTTTTCACATTCCTGTTTAGCTCTCAGTTTATTGTGGGCATTTGTGTTTTCTGTTCTGCATCTTTGTCGCCGGTTACCTCCCCTTAGCTCTGCAGTAGTCCAACAGTGGCCAAAACTGAAGAGTAACTAATGTGTGGATCTTCAAAGGTGTCTACCTTCGCATAAGATTACTCTTGGCAGAGTTGTAGGTAGAAGGATAATGATGCTTCTACCTCAAGGGAGAAATCACAAGATATTCAGAAAAGCAAGAACAATGCTGCATGAGGCTGAGCAAATGTTAACTCGAGTATCTGCTGTCAACTTTTGTGAAGGATAGGGTTTTCTTATAACTCACAGCTCGTTCAAGCCCCCAGATGAGTTAATTCAGTGAAATCCCTCTTATTATTATTGTATAGCTCTGTTTAAATGTATTTAAGAAATTGACTGAGACATACAGGTGTATTACATTCAAAATGATGAAATCAACTTTAGATTTGTATATATATACAAATAACAAATTTAATAATCAATTATAGTTAACAGTAAAAAAATTGAAAAATTCTTTAGCAAACAATAATCATCATTGAGTGATGTTATGGAGTATTGGTTAAGCGTTCACTTGGCAGCTTTTATGTTTCTACTTAGCTGCCAATGAGGTTCTGCTCCAGCTGATATTTGGGTCTTTGCAGATAGAAGACTGGATCACACTTGTCACTGGTCAAGTTTGACAGTTGTAGCACATTCTAAGAAGTGTCAGGGAGTAGCTACCAAACTGGTCCTGCATCTCTAAGACCCGTCTGATGATGGTGTCTAGTGTTGACTTCAGGCCACTTATACCCTCATTTGTTCCAGAGATGGTACTCTCAACTGGTACTACCAACTAGTATGGCAAAAGAAGAGAAACAAATACCGTCCTGAGTATTGAGTTTCCCGACACATAAGTATGTGTATGTTTTCTTTACATCTCCACTTGTAGGTTGAAAATGTTAATATAAATATGTATGTACTCATTTCTTTCATCATTGACCTTCCTGCTCCATATGGAACTTGGGATACCTTGCTTTAAGGTTCTCTATGAAGAACTTGCATAAAGCAGTACCAGCCTAGCAGGGGTGTTCATGGAACTTCATCATTCTTATGCTGAGGTTGCCAGCCTTAAATGACTTGACATCCACTTAGCAATTTTCACATAATTAATTATTCACCTGGTCAAATAACTACTACATAATATTTATGTGGTTAATAATGCAAAATATATAGAATTCTAAATGCACAACTCACCCCAAATCTTTTAGTTTGCTGACAGACTGCTGGCTCAGAAATAACTAAGGCAACTTGTTGATTGAAGATTGCCTCGTACCCGTCTTCTGGGGTGATTTTGTTGTTACTCCGATGTCTCAGCTTCCGGTCTTCCCTTGCTAATAATGGTAGGAGTTTTTTCCTGGGGCTTTTAAGTCCTCACGAGGCTGAAACAAGTCCGGTACGATAAATGACAAAGAATTCTAAATTTATTCTTAACTCGTGGCAGGTCTGGTTAATTTTACTTGACTAGGTGAATTTTTCCCAGTGCTTCTTAAACTGCAAAAGTGTCAAAGTTATATTCCCCCTTTTCGTTCCTGGCATGTGTTGTTTGCTGTTAGACAGGCCCCAATCAGAAATGATGTTATGTTAACATCTCGAGTGTGGCCAATAGTTCAAACATGCTTGTTTAGGATGGGGTATATTCCAAAAATTTCCTCCATAGGAATTCTTCATTGTGAATGAAAGTTCACATCTTCCATGTGTGG